>VDFB02008305.1:0-39056 GCA_007258455.2 Sequoia sempervirens
GATTGGTGCAATACAATATTATCTACACATAGTTCGAGTACTCTACAGTTCATCGATTCTTTTGGTTGGTTGAAGAAGAGAACATTCTACCTAGAGTTGATTGTGAAAAAATCAGTGGATCCACTAAATAGAATTCATTTAAAAGTTTGAAAAAAAGCACATGGACTATCTGGACAAGGGAGCTTGCATGTTTTTGTCAATTTTGTATCTCAGGAGATTGAGAAGCATGTGAAAATCTAGAATGGGTTGAAGAGTGGGAGCAAAGATCATTAACACTTGCACAAGCACACAATCAATATGAAAGAACTATTGAAGACAATGATCAAGTGTTTGCATCTGAAGAATATGATTGTGTTTCAAACCTTGTACAAGAAGGTTAATTAATTCAATTTATTTCATTTTATTTCACTTTATTAAGTTATTTTGTAATACTAAATTATTTATATGGATACGTGCAAGTTATTAAATCAAATTTTGTTTTCAAGACATGTGTATGATGTTGTTGCACCTGAGAGGAATGAAGAGGAAACAAAATATTGGTTGGCTCATTGTGTGGAGACTAAACATAAGTTAATAACACCTTGAGAAGATGATGATGGCTATCATTATCCAATAGGTACAGTGATCCCTTTAAGACACCCCCTTAAGCAAATTTTGATAACAAGTTTTTAATCCCCTTAAGCAATTTTTTAGAACAAGTCTTTGATCCCCTTAAGAAAATTTTGAGAACTTATTTTATGATGGTTTTTATATTTCAAATAGGATTGATGGTGGTTGTGGGCACTTGGCTATTGAAAAAACTTGATAAGGAAGAATGGTTTACCTGCATTCTAAGATTATGAGATTCATAAAAGGATTATACACTATTCACATTTAGTGGTGACAAAAAATATGAAACTAAATTGGTATTGTTGAAGACCTACAAATAAAGTGCTATGGACAATTTCTATGGAAGAGCATGAGACAATCATAGATGCATTGCAAAAAAGAGAGGATGTAGACGGTAAATATAGTTTTAGTTTTATATTTTCCTTTTAAATAGATTAAATAGATGTTTTGATATTGGTCAAGTGTTTTATTAGTTGAAATTGATTTAAATTGTTTTTTTATAGATCCTTAAGTTGTCATCACAAAAAGGAGAGTCTATGCAGATTCAACCTAGACAACATGGAATACTTGGTAAAAATAGGTAATTATTAGTTAAATTATATTTAAATACATGTTTTGATTATATATTGATATTTCTTGTACATTAATAGTTAAAATTGATTTGTTATCCTTTTTTGTATCCTTAAGCCACCATCACATTGAACTCATACTTTGAAACAAAAAGAAGAGAATGCCTAGATTCAACCTACACACATGTGTGGAATACTTCTAAATGCAGGTACTTGAGTTGTGTACATATAGATAGTTTTATATAAATTAAAATATGTATGTTTTGATGATTCCATTGATATTTCTTGTACCTTTTTTATATCAGGTGGGGTGAAGACCTACTACATTCTGGGCACGAGTTTGAGATGTTCTTGAGATGGCATAGCCAAATTTTGTAAACATTGTTTTGAGATGACATATATGTACATACATACTTACACAATTAAACATTTTGTACAAATTACAAATACATGTACATACACAATTATACTCTATGTACTTTTATGTATCAAAATCAATATTAAATGTGCATGTTTTCCTACTTTGAAACTTTATATTTGATTGTATAATCACTAAATATCATTTATAAATTATTGTTAAATCAATTATATCCTTAAGATGTCGTATTAGGACCCCTTAATACATCCCCTTAAGACGTGTTGTATTAGCACATATCCTAAATATTATACTTAATTATATCATTTGTTATGATGAGTCACCCTAAAGTATAATACTTGTTTATCTCACTTAATTTTTATACTTAATTATACTCTTCTTTGATCCCCTTAAGATGTCATATTAGGACCCTTTACAACATGCCCTTAAGATAACCTATAAATTAGTGTCGGATGCTATTATTTGTTTCAATGACAACTTATACATTAGTGTTTTTTGTGGAACATGAGGTCAAGAGGACTTTTATGTTCTTAATTTTTCTAGATAGCACTTTGCATGATTTGTAAATGTTATACTACATGATCTAATTTCAAAACTTTAGCCTATTTTTGGATAATTAAGTTCTTTAATTTAATGTTGTAAAAGAACTAGGAAATATGGTGTATACTTATAGAAAAACATTTTTTGGAAAAACTCGCTGCATTTTGATTGGTATTTATGTTTAGTTTATTGAATTTATTAATTCTTTTGTTCTCTAATCTTGTATGGTATTTTCTAAAAATTTCATCCTTTGTGGTATATAAATAGATTGCTTTTGTTTGTAGATTATGATTTATTTTCTTATTTTATTAGATCTAACCCATGTATTACGACCCCTTAAGACATCCTATTAGGACGTAAATTGAATAAGTTCATTGACTAATTATCTCTAATTATTGAATGTACATATCATGTATATCATGTATGGGATCATTAAATTTGTAAAGTACAAATATTAAAATGTCCTACTAATTTCAATTTTAACTTCATATTTATATTTAATTTCACATCAATGTCCTATATTAATGTCTTGACTATGAACATATAGTGCATAAATGTACACATGTAAATTAAAATTGAACAATATAATGTCCATTATTTAGAATATATTAAGTGCATAAATAAAGTCCCTCAAAGTACAACCCATGAACTAAAGACCAACAAAGCACTTGACCCATGAAATATAAAGTCCAACAGAGTACATGAGAAACCAAATATGTAGTCCATGAAATAATCAAATATAACCCATAAAATCATGTTTAGATCATGTATCATCTCTATAATCAAGAGACCTCTTCACACCATGCGGATTATGTGGGTGACTTGAAACACTTTGTATAAGAAAAAGATGAAATCAGATATAAGACAATGAAAAATGATTTAATGACAATTTAATTTATAATTCATCATAAAAGTAAATTACCATCATATCTAGGTCTGGATGCTCTGGTGCACCTAGACCAATCTCTAAATTCTCTTAATCAATCTACATATACAAGACAAAGAAAGTTGAAATTAGATGTAAGTCTACAATTAAAAATGGTTTAACTTTATTTAATTTATAATTTATCATATTTAAATTGTATAGTAATCTGAGGTTGTGCACCCTCTACTCCAAGAAAATTTTAAATTTAATTAAAGTTACTCATAACATGTATAATTTGTTATTGACTTTAAATATAATTAAAAAAAATTAAATTACCATGATATCTAGAGCCTGCTCTGCATGTCCTCCTGGAGGTGTCACTATGACTGACTCATCGAAAAATGTCACACTAAAAAATCCCTACAAGATCAAATTTAAAGCATGTATACTTGAATTAGGTTAAAATATATATATTCAATTTTGCACATTTTGTGTAGAAACTTTTTTAAACAACCTAAAATTTAGAGGCCTCACGAGTAGTGGAAACATCTAATGTTTGTCTAATGTCCATTCTCATTGTCGTATCAACCTAGAAATACATATAGAAATTTAATGCTTATAATATTTACAAGCGTACATGCATATTTGATATATAGTGAATTCACAATTCATAATTGTAACTATAGTAATGTAAGTTAAACAATTTACAATATAAATGTGCATGCCCCTTATCTGTGATGCTTGATAGTGGAGGAGTGCTTGACAACCCTTCAAGTGGAATCAACATGGAAGTCGATTGACTCCCCTAAACCAACATAAATTTTTAAAACATATGTTCATGATTGAATTATAAATTTAAAACTCAAGTTAAAAATTAATTCATATATAATTTAAAAAATTGAAATCAAAATACCCCATAAGGGTTTCCAACTAGGATTGGTGTCGATATATGTACTCACGAAGTGGATGACTACCCCATTGTTAGTGTCATTCGTACACAAAACAATTTGATTGTTAAAATGTATTGCAAACTTTTTTTTGATATATACATTTATTAAAATTCTTATCAATTCAACATGTAGATGCATATTTATACTTGTGTCACACTATCCTTAGGGTGATGGTCTGCAATAAGAAATTCTACAAATGAACTAAGGTGACCAGATGATCCACCAGAATCTCCACATCCACTCAAGCATGGCATGGCCTAATCAGGTCCATATCATAATTTATGGCAACTAGTACATACATGTAGTCTTGACACTCCTAGAGTGGTACTGGGACCAACTCTATAAAACACTCCTCCATCATTATGGTCTCTATGCTCCCTACATGCTATCATAGAAGCATGTTGATCAAGGTCTCATGTGAGCATATTGAGGGATCCTAATGTCGATACTACCGCACATCGATGCACAGGTGTGGGAATGGTAGGACCAAGAGAAGCAACAAGGGGTTGTGCATGCATGGTGCATTAGGAATGAACCCTTTCCCCTAACCTCTATTGTGGCATTCCACCACCAACTCCCTGAAATGATTTAAAATCAAAATAATTAGGATTTTTTCCACAAAAAAGCTACATATAGTCTCAAAAAGTATAATGGGACCTCTAGATTAGGGTGTGGTGGACTGTCAAATACCATATACCATCAATCCCAAAAAAATGTGCACTTATCTATGGATGTATACACCACATCATGGATATTCTAGATTTATTGGCAGGAATGGACTGTTGAGTATTATGGTTGATAAAGGGGCTATATGGGATTTTTTTATTTTTAGGTCTAAAATGTGTTTATATGAGAGACCATCTACATAAAATCATTGCATCTCCTCTCTATCTCGTCAATGCCTATCTAAATCAGAATTGATAATCTTAATGGCATTGACAATGTTTTGCATTAAAGATGAAAAATGTCTCACATGTGGTGGAATCAATGCTTGATTTTTCATAGCATTGATTTGGTCTTGAATGGATGTGACTTGTTCATTTATACGTTCTCACAAGTGATCCTCATCTGATCCAATGGTGGAGGTGGAGGGGGAGGTGGAGCCTAAGGTGGAGGTGGAGGTTGTTGAGGTACTGGATTGATTATATCATCAATGTTAAATTGATCCATGATATCCATATAACTGTACACCTGCATTAAACTATACAAAATTAACATGTAGACTTACAAAATTACAAAAAATAGTTAAATTTGAAACATGTACATGAAAATTTGTTTAAATAGGATGTGCATACATATAGCTACACATACATACATTGATTGAACTAGAGCATGTGCATAAAAATTTCAAAATTTAACATGTACATACATTTAAAATAAAAAATACGATGCATAATGTATGCATACATCATTCAACTAAACTATGTGTACATAAAAATTTCAAAATTTAAGATCTAGAACTACATGTATTTATTCTACATGTACATACGAAATTAGCATCATTCACATTCATCCATTCATCAAGTAAATCAAGTTCATTAAATTCAATCTCCTAAGGTCATCCATTTAAATCAAATAAATCAACTTTGTTTAATTTAAGCCTAACATCATCCTTTTAATTAAATAAATAATTTTTTTATTTAATTAAATCTAAAACATCTTTCATCTCATTTTTTACTTAGTTTAATCCCTAAAATTGAAGTCAAATGGGTCAAAACACCTAATCATCATCTTAAATTAATCAAACCATGATTAATCTAATCTAATCACCCATCACATCCTCTAGCTTTTCCCACTTGCACAAATAAATCAATTTATTGATTTATTAATTTCTCCATTTTCTCTCAACATGGCATAAAAAGAGAATATTCTCTAAGTTTGAATCTCCTCCCAATTTGACTTGTCCCTTCCAACAAATCATTTAAGATCTCTTACATGTCTCTTGCACAAGTCAAACTTAGCACTTAACTCATCTTATCATCAAATTAAAATTTCAAATCTCCCCATCTTTGGCACATTGACCAAAATGTTCTCATTCCTCAACCTCTCACATGTTTACAAGTGGCATCTTGTCATTGGTGGATCTTTAGTCCCACATCATCCATGTTTGACATTCTTTTATCCTTCTTGGCTATAAATAGAGAGCTCCTCTATTTTATTACTCCTCCACAACTCATCCAATTTCAAGCATTTGCATCTTGTTTATCATATCACTTAGCATCTTCAAGGAATTTTCATATCATTTTTCATCATTATCTTAGCAAGGATTGGGAAAGGGCTTCTTTCCACATCAAAGAAGCACCAATCCACTATAAGATAGTGGTATTTACCATGTTTTTTAATGTTTTCAATTTAGTTTATTTTTTTATTTCATTTGCATTATGGAACATGTTAGATTATTTCATAGGGATGTTATTTTCTTTGTTTTAGCAACTAACCATACTAAGTGTGTGTGTGTGTGTTGGAGGTTTTTAGAAATTTGTAGATTTCACCATCTACACTAAAAAATAAACTTGAAATATTCACAAAAAGATCATTTATGTCTAATGCATATACTTATTACATTTTTCCAACAAGACAAATCATGATCTAGTAGATAGTCATAAAATATATACTATTATAAATTCATGATTATAAGTTCATAAACTCAACCAAATTCATAAATTCATGTCACTAAAAATATCCATCCAACCAAAATCATAAATTCATCACTAAAAATATTCATCCAACCAAATTCATAAATTCATCACACAAAATATCCATCGAACCATTTGAATTCATAAATTCATAACTATAAGATAATTTTCTTAATTTATAAAGTGTTACGTCTCTCTACTGCATCTCTTCATTTCTTTGTGTTTTCCTTTTTAGAATCGGAAGTTCTCCTCTCCTCTAGCCATCATTGATGCTCATCTAAGATCCCATCCATATCCCTAATAGCATCAACAACATTTTGTATCCTAGATGCAAACATCCTCAAAGGTGGTGCAATACATTCTTCATTTTGAATAATGTTGATTTGATGTTGAATGGTTATAAAATTGGCATTGATTCATGCTTGCAAGTGAGCACCATTAGTTTCAGGTGGTAGAGGTGGGGGGTTATGAGGTGGAATGGGTGGAGTGGGTGGAGGTGGAGGTTGAGGTGGTGGAGATGGAGGGCATGGAGGTGGATTACAGATATTATTGAATTGATCCATGTGATCTCTAAGATATAAGTGAACCTACATCTAGATTTGTAATTTCAAAATGTAAGATACATGTTTAGGAAATACCCTTAAACCATTCAATATAAATGGCCTAATTGAATAAAAATGATAAAATGTGTAAGCCTCATTTATGTTTAAGGCATGTTACTTGAATGAAAAAATAATTAACTATTAATATATAGGACAATTTATGAATGCTTTAGGGTTTGCGGTTTAAAGTTTAGGATTTAGGGTTTAGGGTAATAGGATGGCTTAAGGGGATCTATGTAGTAAGGTCCTAGGACAAAATCACATGGCTTAAGTGAATATAATTTGGTGAAGTTTCCCAAGGCAACCAAATGTCATTAAGGTCCTAGGTCAAAATGATGGTTTAGAGTTTAAGGTTTAGGGTAATAGGATTGCTTAGGGGGATCTATGTAGTAAGGTCCTAGGAAAAAATGACATGACTTAAGGGAATAAAATTTGGTGGATTTTCCCAAGGAAACCAAATTTTGATTTTAAAGTCCTAGGACAAAATGAATGCTTTAGGTTTTAGGGTTTAGATTTTAGAGTTGAGGGTTTATCGTTTAGGGAACTTAGGGTGAAGTTTTGGTGGCCCTTGGAATAATGGACTTGCAAGTTAGTGAACAACATTTTCTTGTCCAGAACAGTTGGTTGAGATAGCTCTTGTTTTGATGAACCCGCCTCTCATGAAATCTCATTCATATTATGATATTGTACAATCTTAATATTGTTAAATTTGGTTGCCTTGGGAAACTTCACCAAATTTTGAGAACTTCTTTGATCCCCTTAAGAAATGTCATATTAGGACCCCTTAATACATCATTTTGTGATTTAGAGTGATAGGATGGCTTAAGGGGATCTATGTAGTAAGGTCCTAGGACAAAATGACATGGCTTAAGTGAATAAAATTTGGTGAAGTTGCACAGGGAAACCAAATTTCATTAAGGGCCAAGGAAAACATGTTGGCTTTAGGGTTTAGACTCTAGACTTTAGGGTTTAGGATAATAGGATTGGTTAACGGGATCTATGTAGTAAGGTCATAGGACAAAATGACATGGATTAAGGGAATAAAATTTGGTGGAGTTTCCCAAGGCAACCAAATTTCATTAAGATCCTAGGTCAAAATGATGGTTTAGAGTTTAGAGTTTAAGGTTTAAGGTAATAGGATTGATTAAGGGGATCTATGTAGTAAGGGCCTAGGACAAAATGACATGGCTTAAGGGAATAAAATTTGGATTTTCCCAAGGCAATTGAATTTTGATTTTAAGGTCCTAGGAAAAAATGAATGCTTTAAGGTTTGGGGTTTAGATTTTAGAGTTTAGGGTTTAGGTCTTAGGGAACTTAGGGTGAAGTTTGGGTGGCCCTTGGAATAATGGACTTGCAATTTATTGAACAACATTTTCTTGTGGAACAATTGGTGAGATACCTCTTGTTTTGACTAGCCAACCTCTCATGAAATCTTGTTCATATTATAATCTTGCACAATCTAATTATTGTTAAATTTTGTTGGCTTGGGCAACTTCACCAAATTTTGAGAACTTCTTTGATCCCCTTAATAAATGTCATATTAGGACCCCTTAAGACACCGGTTTATAGTTTAGGGTGAGAGGATGGCTTAATGGGATATATGTAGTAAGCTCTTAGGACAAAATGGCATGGCTTAAGTGAATAGAATTTGGTGAAGTTTCCCAAGGAAACCAAATTTCATTAAGGGCCTAGGGAGAAATGATGGCTTTAGGGTTTAGGGAACTTAGGGTGAAATTTGGGTGGCCCTTGGAATAATGGACTTGCAAGTTAGTGAACAAAATTTCGTTATGGAATAGTTGATTGAGATAGCTCTTTTTTCAACTAACCAAACTCTCATGAAATCTCATTCATACTATAACCTTTCACGATCAAGTATTATTATTAAATTTGGTTGCCTTAGGAAACTTCACCAAAGTTTGAGAACTTATTTGATCCCCATAAGCCCCTTAAGGAATCAATTGACAGTGTAGGGTGATAAGATGGCTTAAGGGGATCTATTTAGTAAGTTCCTAGGACAAAATGACATGGCTTAATGAAATTTGGTGAATAAAATTTGGTGAAGTTGCCCAAGTCAACCAAATTTCATTAAGGGCCTAGCAAAAAATGATGGTTTTAGGGTTTAGGGTTTAGATTCTAGAGTTTAGGGTTTAGGGTAATAGGATTGCTTAAGGGGATCTATGTAGTAAGTTCCTAGGAAAAAATGACATGGCTTAAGGGAATAAAATTTAGTGGAGTCTCCCAAGGCAACCAAATTTCATTTTAAGTCCCTAGGACAAAATGAATGCTTTAGGGTTTAGGGTTCAGGGAACTTAGGGTGAATTTTGGGTGGCCCTTGGAATAATGGACTTGCAAGTTAGTGAACAAAATTTTCTCGTGGAACAGTTGATTGAGATAGCTCTTATTTCAACTAACCAACCTCTCACATAAAATCTCATTCGTATTATAATCTTGCACTATCTTATTATATTGTTAAATTTGGTTGCCTTGGGAAACTTCACCAAATTTTGAGAACTTTTTTGATCCCCTTAAGAAATTTCATATTAGGACCCCCTAAGTCATTGGTTTATAGTTTAGGGTAATAGACTGACTAGTTTATGAATATTTTTATTTTATGAATAGACTGGCTATTTCTATAATAGAAACACATAATTTTGTATTATTAAGATTGAGCTTGATGTATACTTTAACTTGATATTTTTTTAATTAAATATAAGATTATTTTATTTAATGTATGTTATATATATATATATATATGATGTTTAATATATACTATTGTAAAGTTGAATATTTCCCACTTAATAGAATTTTATGATATAAAATGTATAATAAAATTAGTTAATGTTGAATCTTATTTTATTTTGGATTGTTTGGAATTGAAAGAACCTAAAAGAAAGAAAAGAAAAATATTTAGATTATTTTAGAGTCTAGGAAACTAGTGCAAATTGATATTTTAGACTAAACTAGAAGCCTAATGAACAACTAATTAACTAGAATAAGAGTTAAGATTGTTGAAATACAAGAGACAACACATCCAACTAAGAAATGGAAACAAGGCATGACTAAGAGAGATAAAAACATAAAATAGAAATGAATGCACATATTATCTAATTAAGTGGCAATTGGAAATGGATTGTACAAGGATTTAGGAATTCGCTAACTAAATTTGCAAAAAAACATTGAAAATTTATCAATTGTAACAATCCACTAGTCCCACAAGTAAAGTTTAACATATTGTTTTGTATTCTAATTATATCTATGTTTGTAACATTTAATTGATTGTGTCTCTTCATGAATAAACATTTAAATGTATAATATTTATCAAATTCTATTTCATTGTCAATATCAAGGGCCCTAATTTACAATGCAAATGTTCAATTTAAAACATTTAAGCAATGCAAATCATTTTTTTCCATTATCAAATATTCTTGAGGTTGAAATAAAGGTTTTCATTTGAAAGCAATTTTTTTTGTTTGATTTCAATTTTGGGTTTTAGCAAAAAAAAAAAATTGAATTGATTTTAGGGTTTCAAGAAAAAATTAGGGTTTTCAATGCAATATTTTTGTTTTCTCTCAATTTATGTTTTCAAATGTAATATTTTTTGTTTGATTGAACAATTTAGGTTTCAAAAGCTAAATTTTGTTCTTTAGATATGATTCAAGGATGATTTTTTCATTTCTACAGAGTTTCATTTCATTTTTTCTTCTACCTCTACAAATTATCAATTCTCTTATTAAACCTAAATAAAATACATAAAATGTTGAATAAACTGAAAAAAATCATGCTAAAACCTACTTTTGTCTTATAAATTTCAAAAAAACACTAGAAAAACATAGATAAATGTAGGTGGATGTGTACTTGGAAGTTGGGGTCGTCATCCTCGCCACTGTCTTAGTTAAATCAGAATCCTAAGCTTGCTAATGACTAAGTTTGACTTTTTTTAAGAAAATAAATACAACTTAAAAATAGGATCCCATTTTGTAAAGATTGGGATCCCATTTCTTGTCCATTGGTTCGAGATCCTTTAATAAATAGGATCCTAATTTTTGAAAGACAAGATCTCGTTTAGAATTTAGGCTCGGCATCTCAAAGCTAAATGGGATCCTGTTTATTAAAAAATGGGATCCCGCTTTTAAAATGCCAATTTCAATTTTTTGGCTAAGGAAAAAATTTCCACATTTCATGGACTCAACTTCTTGCACTTACCCCTTAGTAAAATATCAATTGTTGTTAGTTAAAAGGGCTGACTCAACCATATTTGAGAGACTAAAAAATGTAGGGACTATTTATGTGTTTTCATTTTAACTATTTGAGAAGCCAAATTTCACTTTGTTTGGCTTAGTTAATTCATTTAGAGGAGAAGTTGGTTTTTTCTATTAAGTGGTGGCAATTGCAAAATAAAAAATGGTGGATTACAAAGCTTTTTGGTAGTAGCAATTTTCTCAAATTTTAGTATAAGTAGAGGTAGCTTCTTAGCATTTTGGTCATTCATTTATTATCTTTCATCCATTCTTTTTGAAGTTCAATATTGACAATTTTTTGTTCCTAAGAGTTTTGAGAGAAGGCTAGAATTGGAGATAGAATGAACGTAGGAGCAACAAGTGTGACTATGGAATTAAGCTTAGCAAGTGGTATCTTCATTGGGAGCTATAATTCTAGGAATTCTTTATTCTTCTTATGTTGAAATAGTATTTGAATACAATTTTTTGAGAAAACATGAATTATATGTTATGTTGAGATTTCTTGCATGAAATTTTGATTTTTTTTATTTTGGTGAGCTTGCATGGTCTTTGGTGAACTCTTATTTTGATGAGACCTTATTGGATAACATATATATTCCTTATGTTGGAATTGTTTGGTTGTGTTTACTGGAAAAGATAATTATAGTGTATTAGTATAATACCTAGGTTGTCACAAACCATATGAATGCTTACATAGATTATGAAATATAAGAATTAATATTATCTTGAAGTATTATGCTCATGATGTCAGTTTGAAATTTACTATATGTACTATATGTACATATGTGGAAAGTGCTTGAGTGATACTCTCCCTCATATAGTTGGCAGCCAAAATTTTGAGGATGTGTGCCCAGAAAGGGAAATCTAGACCATTAGTACTATGTTTCAAATAAAGCTCATGGAAGTTGTGCATGTATCCATGTATCAAATGTCATTGTGAAAATTCAATTTGGAAAAATTTTATCTTTACATGGGAATATGTAATATGAAATTGTTACTTGGAATTATGTAATACTTCTTATAAATGCAATGGGATTTTCAAATTCGATTATTTCAAATGTGCATCTTGTTATTGAATTAAGAAAGGAAAAAAAAATTCTATGAATATGTAAATGTAAATTGTTCACATGTGGCTTAAAACTTAGTTAAAATCAAAGGGTAAAACATTGGGCATGTTACACATTAGGCTCAAATTGTCAGGCCTTCTAGATTTAGTACATCATCATATTTTGTATCTTCCTCAATTGCAACGCAATTTTTTATCATTAGTATTGATTCGGTAGTAAGGCCATTTCATTTTTTTGGAAGATGGACAAGTGATTGTTCGAAAGAAGTCAAATAATCAGATTGCCTTTACTAGTTGTGAGGATGGAATGTTATTAAAACTTCATGGAACTTTATCTCTTTCTAGGACTTTTGCATTTCTTATTGAATAAGGTATAATATCTCCTAGTATTTTATGGAATTTTATATGTGGACATGTTAATTATGATAGCATTTGTATCATGCAAAATAGTGGTATTGTAGGTTTTCCTACTTTGCCTAAGACAATTGAAAATTTTGAAGCTTGAATTCTTGTAAAACAACATAGAGATTATTTCCCTCACTCCACTTGGCAAGCACACAATAAATTGTAGCTTATACATTTTGATTTATGTTGGCCATTACCAGTGACTTTTGTTGGAGGATGTAAGTATTTTATGTTTTTCATTCATGACTATAGTTGCATGACTTGGATTTATTTCTTGCAAGAAAGATATGAAATTTTTGAAACATTTAAGAGGTTTTGTATTATGATTGAAAATCAAGCACAATCTCAAATTGGTACTCTTTGAATAGACAATGTTGTTGAATTTACTTCCATAGTTTGGTTTAGTTATCCTCCCTCTATTCGACATCTTCACATTTTTGGTTCCACTTGTTGTGTATTGATTTGAAAGGGGAAAAAAAGTAAGTTTCATCAAAGAAGTTATAAATTCATTTTGCTTGGTTATTATGAATCTTCAAAAGCCTATAGGTTGTATGATGAAGTTAACAAGAAATTCTTTACACACACATGGAGAGAAAAACCTAGTGTGAAATTGTTGGTGACAATTTTTTATGCTACAATAATTAATCTTGGTTGTAATGGAGATATCTCTCGTACAATAGGCCCTATCTAAATCTGAGATAATTTTTTGGAAAGAGATATCATGGTTGTAGACTTGTCTTGTAACTTGGTATTTTTCTTTATTGGTTTATCTTTTTTTCTTATTCTTGATCTTTCTTGAATCCACCTTAATCTTTATATCATGGTGTGTCTAGAGAAGCTTGGAATAGTGCATGGTAATTTCCTTTTTGTATGTCGTATTTCTAGCATATTATTGTAATAAGATGATGGTGAATACTTAGCTTATGTGTGATTGTGGAAATTTTTTGAATAAACAAACATCCTTTGAATATTATGTTATTCATGAAAATACTAGTGCACAAAAGGTATGAATAACCTAGTATTCAAAGGATGTTTGTTTATTCAAGAAGCTACCACAATCACACACAAGGTAAGTATTCACCATGGTTGTATTGAAATAATATGCTAGAAACACAACATACAAAAAATAAATGACCTTTCCCCACTCCAAGATTCTCTAGACACACCATGATATAAAGATTAGGGTAGCTTCAAGAAAGCTCAAGA
This sequence comes from Sequoia sempervirens, assembly GCA_007258455.2. NCBI lineage: Eukaryota > Viridiplantae > Streptophyta > Pinopsida > Cupressales > Cupressaceae > Sequoia > Sequoia sempervirens. The sequence goes on from VDFB02008305.1 coordinate 14,063, forward strand.
ATAAGAAAAATAAGATAAATCAATAAAGAAAAGTACCAAGTTACAAGACAAGTCTACAACCATGATATCTCTTGCCAAAAGATTAGCTCAATTTTAGATAGGGCCTATTGTAGAGAGATGTTTTTATTACAACCAAGATTAATTATTGTAGCATAAAAAATTGTCATCCCTAGAAATTTCACACTAGGTTTTGCTCCCCATATGTGTGTTTAGAACAACTAAACACTATTGGAGCTTCTAGTCAAGAAATGGAAGCACCTATGGTTCACCCAAAACCTTCCCACAAGTGGTCCAAACAAGTTGAGAAAACTTGGGAGATGATGGTGAACGAGCGTGGACGGGAGCAGAGGTCTGGGCAGGAAAATGGGTCTTTCGAATTGTCTGGTACTGAGCAGGGTGATGGTGATGGATCTACAAAGGCCCAGGCGGGTCACGAGTCTACCTCGAGTAAGAAGAAAAGCATGGAGGATCCAGAATGGGAGGATTCCCCAAAAAAATTTGTGGACGACCCAAGTGGGAAGGATATTCCAGTTCCTTCCTCTAAGATGCCAGTTGGTGGTTGCCCTAAAGATAACCTCAAAGGCGTGGTGGGGTCTGGTGACACAAATGGAGGGCATCGTAAGAAGTGGGCCTCTCTATTTGGGGTTAAACCTAATGGTAAGTCAACTTTTCCCCCTGTGCGAAACTTTTCTTGCCCTATGGTTGGAAAATTTGCAATTTCTATTCCAGACGAGATCATTGATCATAATATAGCTCTAATGGATAGGTCCCTAGTTGGAAAATTTATGGGCCAAAGGCCAAATATAGAGGTTGTTAGGGATTTTTTTAGAAAGAAATGTCACTATTGCAGCTCTCCCAAAAGGCTTCTTTACTTTTGAGTTCTCGAACAGAGATGACATTAAGGCAGTTAGAAGTGGAGGACCATGGGTTATTGGAAAATCAACTCTCGCACTTAAGAAATGGTCTTCAAATTTAAATCTAATGGATTCCATATTTGAGACTGTTCCGGTATGGGCCAGGCTTCATGGTCTTCCTTTAGAATACTAGAATGAGGATGTTTTTATGGGGATAGCTAGCTCCTTTGGGGAGCTACTATCAATTGATCCAATGACAGTAGCAAGAAAAAGACTAGTGTTTGCCAGAATATGTGTGGGTGTCTCTCAGGAAGCGGATCTCCCCTCCTCTGTGGAGATCCATTTGAAACTTGGCTCTTGGTCACAGGCTATTGAGTGTGAGACCATCCCTTTTGAAAATTTGGCCATTGGGCTAAGCAATGCCCCCTTAAGGAAGTAAAAGAAATGGAAGACCCTAAGAGGGCCTCAAAAGTGGTATGGAAAAAGAAGCAGGAGGAAAAATTAGCAATGGCTTCAGTGAGAAAGCAAGCAGATTCTCCTGATAATATTTCGGGTGATGCTGGAAATGAAGGCACCGCCTTCTAGATCCCCCAAGGTTTGGTAACGGAGTTTAACTCTAATTCTCAGGACAAAGAGGAAAGGGTGGAATGTGATGGTGGGAACTTAGCTCTGGGAAAGGTAGATGATTCTCTTGATAATATTTTGGGTGATGCTGGAAAAGAAGGCTCCGCCTTCCAGATCCCCCAAGTTTTAATACCAGAGATTAACTTTGACTCTCAGGACAAAGAGGAAAGTGTGGAATGTGATGTTGGGAACTTAGCCCTAAGCAAGGAGGAATATTCTCTTTCCCCAGTAATGAGCCCCTTTGGTCGAGACCCTGTGACGCCAGGGTTGGATGATATTCCAATTCAGGGTCTTTCCCTAAAGGTAGGTATTCCTTTGATCGTGTCCCCGCTTTGGGCAAATAACCCAATAGTTGAATCCAGCTCGAATGTGGCTCCTAGTGAAGTCGTTAAAGACACTTATTCAGACCCTAGCTAGGTAAGCTCTCTCAAAAGAAGTAGCTCCTCACCTTGTGTGAATGGGCTCATAGATACTGTCCCCTAGGAATAGAAATTCTTCTCTAAAAAAGAATGGGAATCCAATAAAGAATCAGATAGTCAAGAGGATACAGATAGAGAAAAGGTGCTATCCAAGAAAAAGAAGAAAAAAGTGAAAATAAAAATCACCCCTTGCAGGATCTCAACAAGATCGAGAGCAAAAGCGGACTATGGGGAAATTTCTTTGGCCAGAGGAAGAAGACCTAAAAATTGGATAAGAGAGCACATTAGCTTTCAAGATATTGCAGATGGCTGCCAAAAAACCATCCCTAAGATCCTCCTCCCTCCTAAATCATCATGAAGTTATTGTCCTAGAATATAAGGGGACTAAATAACCCCCACAAGCAGGATATTTTACACAATTTTTCCCGGGACCAAAATCCTAATATTCTCCTCATTCAGGAAACTAAAATCATAAGTGAAAAGGTGGAAAAGATTTCTTTGTTCCAGCACTATTCTATTCAGGGAATTGATTCTGTTGGCGCCTCTGATGGGGTTGTGACTTTTTGGAACTGTAAGATCATAAGAGGTGATCCACTTTTTTCTCGTCCTAATCATGTTGCCACTATATTTACTCATATAAGGGACAACTTCAGCTGGACCAGTCTAATATTTATGCTCCTAACTATAAAAAAGCTTGGAAGGTTTTTTGGAAAGAGCTGGCTACTTTTCGGAATATCTTTCAAAATGACCCTTGGGTTGTCATGGGAGATTTTAATTCCCCCCTCCTTCAAGGTGAGAAGTTTGGTGGGTCTTAGATCAATGAAGAAAGCAAAGAGGATATTTTTGAATTCATCAACAATCAGGCCTTGATTGACCTGGAATTGCAAGGGAGCTCTTACACATGGTCGGATTGAAGAGTTATGTCTGATCTGATCCAGGTGAGACTTGATAGAACCCTTTTTTCTGATGTCTGGCTCTTAAATTATTGTTGTTCTTTGAAAACCCTCCCTAGGATTGGATCTGACCATTTTCCTATTAGTTTTGTTGTTGACCACTTAAAGATTAAGAGGAATACTCCTTTTCATTTTGAGAAGATGTGGCTTTCCCATCCTCTCCTCCGAGAGGAAATAAGGAAATGGTGGAATATTAATATAAAGGGCACTGCCTTATTTAGAATTGCCAAAAAATTAAGAGAAGTTAAAATGAATCTCAAAAAGTGGGAAAAAGAGTCTTTTGGAAAAATCTTTCAAATCAAATTTGATCTTCAGTTTAAGCTTTCTGAAATCCAAAACAAAATTTAGAATGAAGGCTACCTAAATGAAACTAAGGAGAAGGAAAATGATATTCTCACAAAACTTCATGAGATAATTGCTAAAGAAGAGGAATTTTGGAGACAAAGGTCCAAAGCTCTTTGGTTAAAGGCTGGAGATAAAAACACCAGATACTTTCATCTTTCAGCTTCTAAACATAGAGCAGCTAATAAAATCTCTGTGATTGTAGTTAATGGCAGAAATTTTGAGGAGGAAGAGGACATCAGAAGAGAGGCTATCCTATTCTTTAAGAACCTTTTGTTTGAGAAAGAGGGAATTAACTTGGAGGATCAAAATCAATTACTGGAGGCTATCCCTAGGATTGTTAACTCTAGAGACAATGAAATGCTGACTGCTATACCCACTAGCGAGGAAATTAAAAAAAGTTGTTTTCTCTTTTGAAGGAAGCAAAGCTCCTAGTCCTGATGGCTTGATAAAAACACCAGATACTTTCATCTTTCAGCTTCTAAACATAGAGTAGCTAATAAAATCTCTGCGATTGTTGTTAATGGCAGAAATTTTGAGGAGGAAGAGGACATCAGAAGAGAGGATATCCTATTCTTTAAGAACCTTTTGTCTGAGAAAGAGGGAATTAACTTGGAGGATCAAAATCAATTATTGGAGGCTATCCCCAGGATTGTTAACTCTAGAGACAATGAAATGTTGACTACTATACCCACTAGCGAGGAAATTAAAAAAGTTGTTTTCTCTTTTGAAGGAAGCAAAGCTCCTAGTCCTGATGGCTTCCCTTTACTTTTTTTCCATTGGTTCTGGGACATTGTTGGGGAGGATGTTGAGAAGGCGGTGAAAGAGTTATTCCGTTCTAAAAACCTTTTAAAGGAGTTAAATGCCACTTTCTTGGTTCTTATCCCCAAAAAACCTAGAGTGCAGGATTTTGAAGGTTTCAGACCTATCAGCCTCTGTAACTCCTATAAAATTATTTCAAATGTTCTTACCTCTAGTATGCTTCTTATTCTGCCCACTATTATTGCTCCTCAACAGAATGGTTTTGTGCCTAGAAGACAAATTCTTGACTCCATTGTCCATGCTCATGAGAATATTCACTCCCTCTTGATTTCTAAATCGGAAGGATTTCTTCTAAAGCTTGACATCTCGAAGGCTTATGATAGGGTGGACAGGAATTTTCTGTTTAAGATCTTAAAATCTTTTGGGTTCAATAAAAGGGTTTTGCAGCTGATTGAACAACTCATTACTTCTGCTTCAGTGGTGGTTCTGATTAATGGGACCCCTTCCACCTTTTTCTATAGTACTAGAGGGTTAAGCTTCTAAAATGCTGGCATTTTTCTTGGATCCCCCCAGAGTCGGTTGAATATTTTTTTATGCAATGGAAAGCCCCTTCTCTCAACCCCTTTATAAAAAAACTTTGGGATTTCTCGTTCCCCCATGTGACTTGGGGAATTTGGAAAGAGAGAAACAACAGGATCTTCAGGGATAAGGAGTCGTCGAAGGAAATTGTGTTTGAAAGAATTCTTAGGATGATTAAAAAAAACTTCTCTGTTGTTCCCTTCGGGGTGGACAGGTTTGAGGCTATGGTTTGCTCTCCTTATGATAGCCTGATTGCTAAGAAATGGAGAATTAAATGGGATATTTTCAATGCTCCTAATACGACCAAAAAGTCCAGGGAGGGAGTTTCCTGGAGTTTTCCTATGGATGGCTTGGCCAAAGCCAACTTCAATGGTGCAGCCAAGGGAAATCCAGGGAAGGCTGAGTGTGGTGGGGTCCTAAGGGACTCGGTAGGTAACTTTATAGGATTCGTTGCCACCCCTATGGGGGTCCAAACTAATCACGTGGCAGAAGCGACGGGTGCTTATTACATAATCAACCTAGTAGTGGAAATTAAATGTAAAAATTTATGGCTAGAAGGTGATTCAAAAAATATAATAGATAGACTTTGTGGTAGGTCCCAGCCCGCATGGTTGATTAAAAACTGGATTGAAGATGCTAAGGTTTTACTTAGTAAGTTCGATAGAATAAAAATACTCATGCTTACCATGAGGCGAATGCTGTTGCAGAATTTTTTGCCAATGAGGGAGTTAAGAGTGATAAAATCCTCACGTGGCACAAAAGGATTGACCTCCATTCTAATGTTCAAGCTTTAATGGCGCTCGATGCGGTGAATGGAAAAGTGGCAACTTCTTGTAATAATGAGGAAGGTATGAGTTATGACTAACAAAATAAGTAGACAATATGGGGCCGTGAGTATACGGAAAAGAAATAATTTACCCTGGCATGCTTTGTGGGTCCTACGAAGCAAAGGAACTATTTGGAATAGGTTCTCTATTTGCAACAGTATTCGCACCGAGATCTCAAATATGGGTGGGGAACAGAAGAGGGTTGAACCTATAGTTACAATTCACACACCAAGAACACTAAAGCATGGAGCAAAATAAGAAGGGGCGGCTTACTTCCGTTCATCGAGAAACTCCACGGCCCTCAGGAGGAGATTACTAATTTCTTTAAGAAAAATTGGAATAATGGGGAGGTTCTCCTCTTTGGGAGGAAAGTTCAGATTGATGAAGCTTTGATAACGGAAGTGATTGGTATCCCAATTGAAGAGCATAAATTTTTTAGAGACAAGAAATTATCTGACGAAGCTGTGATGAGGTTCCCTAAGACCGAAATAGAGAAGAAAAAACTTTTCAAGATGACGAACAGTTACTATGAAGCGGACACCATAAAAGCTTTATGGAGAAAAGTGATAAGGGTTATCATGGAGTACATCACTCTTGACGGCCGCTTCACTAGGGTTTATGGATATCACTTCGTGTTGCTCAATCACTTCCAGCATAAGGTGTGTGTTTCCATCCCTTTCTTCTTGCTCTATTCCCTAAGAAATAGTTTTTCTAACCATAGTAGGAGCCTTAAAAGATACCTGATTCTTCACATGAGTCTTTTAAGGCTCATCTATGAGCACTTTCAGAATATGTCTGCCCTATCAAACCCTATAGCCCCTTTGGAGCATGATGAGGATGATATTGAGCCTAGTATATCTGAGACTAAAGTTTCTTCCGGCCGTGTCAAGCTCTCCTCGCTTCCCCTGCCCCCCCTTCTACCTCTGGCCAATCCCCCTAGCCTTCTGGTGCCTGCTCTATTCCTGCCCCTAGCCGCACAAACCCTAATGCTAATTTTGCGGGCTCTAGTTCTCCGGCTAACAAGTTAGTTTCCTACTCTGATGACTCTCTTGTTGTTTCTTCTAAAGTGGTCGAGGTCAGTCTTGAGGATCCCCACTTCCCTCAGAATATTCAACAGGAGAACTGTAGCCCTCCTAGATGTGCGGAGTCGGTTAATTTTTGGGTCAATTATGATTGTGACCCCCCTTTTGACTTTGTTGGAACTACCAAGAGATGTTCTGAGGACCAATTTAATTCTGCCAAATGGTTATTTTATGAAATTAGTGAGTTGAAGACCAAAAATCTGTCTCTTCATAGTAAGTTGGGGGAAATTGAAGCCAAAGTTGCAGGGCTAATTCAGCTCAAAGTGGAGAAGAATACCTTTATGAAGGATAACATACAAAAGGACAGCACTATTGAAAATGATCTTGATAAAATTAAAGGAACCATGAAAAAAATTGTTGATCAGAACTGGATAATTGCCAAACATAACTCTTTAATCATTAAAGCCATGACCAAAAGATTGGAGAAAACCCAGAAAAGAGCGTTGATTGTCGACCTTGATAAGGAGAAAGACCAGGATGAGGAAGCAAGGATCTCTAGGCACACCAGATCAAGTATGAAAAGAAAAGCCCTGACTACCCCAAATATGACTCAAATTTTCATGGAGGGGGTCCAGGATATGGTGGACCTGGAAGAGATTGCTGACAAGCTTATGAAGTCTATGGATTAGCTGTGGCTGGGCCCAGTTTTGTCTGTTTTCCGACCGTCTGATGGCTTTTTTGTGATTTTTTGTGGCTGTCTATTTTAGCTGGTTTTTATCTCTTTGGCAGCCTTTTTGTCTTTCGGACCTCTGTTTTGGTCTTTGCTTGTAATGTTTGTGGTTTTGGGTCCCTGTAAAACCCGTTTATCCCTTTTATCAAAAACAAGCTGAGAAAACTTTGAAATATTTAAGACTAGACGAAATAGGAAAAACAGGCATAAGAAGTTCTTACAAATCAAGGAAACAAGCTCAATATTCTATTGTAGGTAACTCATAGTCCCTTGACGAACTCAATATGGCAATAGAATCTAAACCAACATCCTATAAAGTAGCTAAGGATATTGTAGTGTGGCAACAAGCTATGAATAATGAGTATGATGCACTTTTAAAAAATGGCATATGGTAGTTGGTTGATGTATCGTTTGGTTGTAGACATATTGGTTGCAAGTGGATTTTTAGAAACAAATATAAAGAATATGGATCACTTGAAAAACATAAGGCCTAACTTGTTGCAAAAGGTTATGCTCAAAAAGAGGGTATAGATTTTGATGAAAAATTTTGCACCTACAACAAAATGGACTACCATTTGTGCTTTGTTGGCTCTTTCAGCATGACACGGGTGGAAAGTTCATCAAACAGATGTCAAAACTACATTTTGAATTGTGATCTCAAAGAAACAGTAAATATGACTCAACCAAAAGGATATGCAGTCCATGGTAAAGAATACTAAGAATGCAAGCTCATATTATCATTGTATGGATTTAGCAATCCCCTCAAGCCTAGTATGAAAGGCTCACCAAGCATCTCTTGAAGTTGAATTTCCACCATTTTGAATTTGATGATGCAATTATTTTTGTTAAAAATTTTGATAGCATTGTTGTCTATCTTGTTGTTTATGTGGATGATTTATTTCTTACTGGTAATAATGAGGATTATAATCAAATCATGAAAGATAAATTGAAGCAAGGGTTTGAAATGATTGATTTGGGCCCTCGTCATTACTATTTGGGTGATCCCACAATAGTGGTTTACAATTTTTGGCCAAACTAAACATTGAAATATTTTTTTCTAACTAAATCTTCACTTTCGGGCACCTATAGTAGCTAAACTATGAGGAATTTGAAGATGATGCAAAATAGAGTTTCATGACATTTTTCCTATAGACTCTAAATATATTTTTTTAAAAAAAATTGGAACTAGATTGCACCTCTTTTTCCATCTCCCTCGAAAACTAGTTTTTTTTAGAAAACAACATTTTTAAGGAATGAAGCTCACCATATAACGCATAACTTTTTTTTCCATCAACGATAAAATTATAATTCTTTCAAATTTAGATTTGTAACTCCAATATCTAGTGCTTCCACTTGGTTAGATAGTGTTTTATTGAATATTGTTTCCTTAATAAAGTTTTAAAGTCAAACCAATTACAATTCAGACATAGGCAGACCGTATAACATGTAATTTTTTTTGTATGTATCGAAATTCAATTTATTTATTTTTGTTGGATCAATGACTTCAATATTTGGTGTACTCATATTTTTTTAAAAAAAATTGATAATATTCTATTTTTCAACATGTACAGAACAGAGAGCTTCATTTTTGGTGAAAAACATATGTTTAATAAAACTAAAAAAACAAATAGATAATAAAACCAAAACATATTGAAATTATAGTCGTTGGATAGCTCGTTCTGAGGAGTACTTGATTCTAGTTGGGTTTGTGAACTCTCCTCCATTTTCATCCTCAACTCGAGCTTCGAAGGGCTAAATTTCTAATTTTTTTGGTGGTAGAGAGTAGGAATTAAGGAAAAGGGGGGTTTGCTAGAACCAGGGGGGTTCAAGCGAATCCCCTTTCAAAAAGGGGATTACATTGGTTTTTTTGGTAGGATTCATTGAATGGGTTCGCTCAAACCTAGGTTCGAGTGAACCCTCTTTTGGTTCGTTTGAACCCCAAGAATGAATTTTTTGGGCATGGAGTCATTTTTTGTTAGTTTTCCTTCCTCATTTGAATTGTAAACCACTTTTTTCGGTTTACCCTTTTAGGTATTGAGGTGATTCAAAACCCCAAGTATATTTCCATCACCTAACAAAAATATATTGGTGAACTTCTCACCAAGTTTGGCATGGTTGACTACAAAACTTTTAGTACTCCAATGGACCAAAATTTGAAACTTGTATCAACTAAATCTATGACATTCATTGATGCAACTCTATAAAGGAAACTTATTGGAAGCTTGATTTATGCAACTACCACCCATCTAGATATTTCTTCTATTGTTAGGGTTCTCTTTAGATTCATGCAACAACCTAGAGAAATTCATTGGTTAGCAGCCAAACGCTTCAGTATTTGAAAGGAATTCAAAACTATGGGTTCAAATACTCAAGGGCTGTGACACACTTCTCATTTCTTGGATATTCAAATTATAATTATGCAGGTGATTTGGAAGATGGGAAATCTACATCTAGTTTCTTAATGCATCTTATATCTATTGTTATTTCTTGGAAATCTAAAAAGCTACTAGTCCTAGCTCTATCCTATGAAGAAGCTAAATATAAGGTAGCCTCTGAGGCCACTCGAGAGATCTTAGGCTTTGAAGGATTCTTGAAAATTAACAAGATCAACAAGTTTCTTCCATAACACTTTTTGTTGAAAATCGCCAAAGATCAAGTATTACATGATCAAATGAAACACATTAGTACCAAGTTTCATTTGATTCGACACCATATGAAAGATAGCAATGTACAACTCAAATATTATCCTACTACAAATTAGCTTGCAGACATTCTTACCAAAGCTCTTGGATGAGAAAAGTTTAAAAAAATTAGAGGAATGCTTGGTTTGACCCCTTCAAATTAAGGAGGGGATGTTACGGTTAGTCATTGAGGTGTTAGTTGTTGTTTAGTTAATTAGTTTATTTTCTTTTTTTTGTTTAGTTTTTTAGTTTCATGTTTAGTTAGTCTTGACAGAATTTTTAGTTTCTTATTTTGTTAGTCTCGACAATCTCTACCTCTATATATTATTATATTTTTTGGCTTTTTAATAAAATTTTGGAATTATTCTCCTTCTTTCAATTAATCCCAGCCTGACATAACTTTCCCTTCATTATAATTGTAATCTATGTAATATTTCTATTTTATGTAGAAATATATATTTTTCTCAAATATCTAGAATCCAACATTTACCATGTTTATGTTGGTGCTAAAATAAAAATAAGACAAAGTAGTTCTAAAAAATTAGGCATTGAAAATAATCCTTGATGTCAAATATTAACCAACATTAAAACATGATAAATAAAGGTTATGGTATAATTATAACTCCTATCAAAAGTTGTAAGAACATTTTTTTATAGTAGAATGTTTGGTATAAACTATGGTAGTGATAACATTGTATTGGAGTCTTGTAAGTATTAAAAATATCTTTAAAATATAAAACTATAGTATCTATGTTTCAACATGGATGGTCTTTGCATGGGCTTAAATAAACCAAGGTAAGAAAACCAAGCATTACTTTGTAAGAGAATAATTGACCCCCTTACACTTTGTGGGTTGTCTTCCAGATGTGGCTTGAAAATTGTGAGATAAATCATTATTTCATTTACATGGTTCACACTAATAACATTGTTAGAAGAAACACTATTGAGAGGCTACATATGTTGCTATCAAATACCAAATGTAAAGATGAACCTAGAGTGAAGCCTCACACTCTAAATGCTATTGTAGGTGACTTCTACAATAGTTGGGATTCTTGTGGCACATGTTGTAGGTGAATGTACAACTCCAAAAAGCCTTGGTAAACTATTGTAGGTGATGTATAGCCTAAGACTGTTAATAGCAGATGAAGCATTTGTATCTATAAAAGTCAAATACACATGACCATACATGGCTCTTTCCTATCTTTTCAATACACACATGATGGTAAAGAATCCTCATAATGGCCAACAATTTGTATGAATGCAACAATTTCAATTTATCCTCTTGCAGAGGGGTATGTAAGGTAGGCATGAAGTCTATAAAATCATTGTTTAACAAGATTTGTGCACCAGCTGGAGTCCATGCCTTAAGCAATACTGTGTGTTAGGGAATTTTCTATTTTGAGCCTTGGATAGTCGTAGTTCGTTGAGTTCTAGGCTGTACATTTTGTTGTCTAGATTTACAAATCGTGCTATTCCATTTCAGTTCACAATGTTCAAAACTATTTTTTATTTATTTAAGTCCTTAAAGGCAGTATTGGAAAATAAGTGCTAGTCAAAACCATTTAAATAGTGTATATTTTACTTATCCTTTCTTCAAAAGAAAGTGCAATTTCTATGGATGCAAGAAATAGAGTGATCATTTCAAAAATAATTAAATCCTATTCATTCAAGGATCAAGCTATATTGAACAAAATATTCAATAAAATGGAAGTAATTTGAGAACACGTGTTATGCTTCAAAGTTGTCAAGATGAAACTTGTTCCCTTAAAAAATAGAATTGTCATTAAATAAAATGCAACTTTTCACGCTTTTCAATTACACAATAGTATATTCATATGAATTCTAGCCCAATCCAAAAAAGGAAGGCCTCAATAAACCATCACTAATAATATGAATTTATATTATAGCTTAGCTACTATTAGATTTTGGAAAAAATGGTTTGTAGAGTTTGATAATGCTCGGAAATTGATATGGAAATAGTTCACCTGCATTGTTTACGCTTCCATATTTTGTGATGAAATGATGGGTGATTTAAACTTGCTAAATAGAGTGCTTTTAGTGACCTAATTTTAGTATTAAAGCTTCTCGATACTAGCACCAGATGATGATATATTTGTTTATCCTATGGTCCATGGAATTTATTTTATTAAAGAAAATTTCTGGGGGGTTTCTCCAAATTTCGAATTGGCTCACACATTTTTTGCTCATGGTTTCTTTTTCATTTAGAAATTGTCATTGTAGCAAATTAGAAACGGAGGGAGGAAAATTTTCGGATCAATTTCTATTTAATTATTGTTGTGTGAACATGTATTTGTCATGAGGTTCCTATGAGAAGGCGGCATTATTGAAATCATGTCATGTGGCTTATTTCTGCTATCACTTTTGCATACATCGGCTCAATTTTTTCTTTGTAGATGCATTTCAACTAGTGTTGCATTTTGTCAAACAACCAGCTCCATTGTCTATGCTTTTGTATTTTGCATATAAATGATGCAATGATGAGTAATTTGAACTTGCTAAAGAATGTGACACTGTATCATGAGTTTACAAAATAGGAAATGTATAATCCTATTTGTACAATGATAGCAACTCATTCTTCTAAGCAGATTCAATTTATTCATCATTGCAAGAATGAAAGCATAGACAAGACACATGAACTTCCCATTAAGCATGTATGCAAAAATGTAGTAATAGAGACAAGCCGCATGGACTGTTTTGTAAAATGCCATCTACCCATCAAAAAAGTAGAAGAGTATTTGCAAAGAAACTCCAAACTAGAAAAAACATTGGAATGTTATCTCTATAAAACACAAAATACAAACCAGAGTAGGCAAGGAAGCTTACTAAAATGTGAATAGAAATGAATGGGAAAAATTTTCATACCATTGTCAATTTTGTGTGCAAACTTGTAAGAAGGAATGTAGTTCTCGTCTTGCTTCGTGGTCATAATTTTTGCTGTTGATTTTTTCATGAAATTTTTTTGCTTTTTCACTCTCTTCTACAATTTAAAATATCCTTACTTGACACCTTAATTGATTATGCTACACCACATGATAGGTGTTACTAAAAACATGTTATCCAAACAAGGCATCATCCTTGCCTATTTATAAAGCAATATATTTCAAAACAGGGTATGAGCAACCATCAAAGCAAAACCCAAAAGCAATGTAACAATGGGCTTCTCATATTGGATTATGTATGAACCAATTCTATCAGTATAACATGTAAATCTAGACAATTGATCCTTTGGTAATTCCTTAATACAATATTGGTGTTTCAGGTTGATGATAATAAAGCTTTTGATGATGACCTTTAGAAGCAACAAGCCACATCTGAAGACACAGGCGGCAAGTCTATCTTCCACTAAAATCAAAAGGCATCCCAAGTATCCAACAAGGTTGTGCTACCACACACACCCAATTAGGATATAATATAACAAAGAAAATTATAATGGGCGAAAGCATATCATTCATTAATATAAAGCATAAGAAAAGTAATGATTTTACTTGGATAATATGATTGTAGCTACAATCAACTCATAGGCAACCATAGGTTATAAAATTCTATTTAGATACATAAATCATGATAGAAAATGAAATACAATAAAGAGCATCCCAAGAACCTCCCAAGAGGATATTTAAAGTTATTGAACCTTTTGACAACAATCCAAATTTTGTTCATATACTTGCAAAATCAAATCATTCCCTCATTATGAGAGTGTCGTAATTAAGCAAAATCAAAATTATCTTTGGAAACAGGATAAAAAATACTACATATGTTTGAAGTGGAGAGTTTCTTACTAAATCACCTTGAAAGTTAAATATTCTACCATTGATGATCATCCCACACACACCAAAAACAAAATGTTCACATAAAGCAAATATGCCCCTTTAAACAAGATAAAAAAATACTACATATGTTTGAAGTGGAGAGTTTCTTACTAAATCACCTCAAAAGTTAGGTTAGATATTCTACCATTGATGATCAACCCACACACCAAAAAAAAATTGTTCACACAGAGCAAATATTCTCCTTTATATATAAATCATTTATTCATCCTCAAATTTTGATTAAGCAAAAGATAAGTTTCAAAAACTATAAATGGGATGACATATCAATCAAGTGTTTGAACAAGCAAAATATTACTTCAAAAACCTATAAAAGGTAGAAAAATTAGGGCCCTCAAAATGAAGAATAGTATAAGCGCATGTCGTAAATCATAAAATAGATTATGTTAAAAATTCATTCCTTCCACAACACCCCAATATTTTTGAGAATGACATACCCAAGTAGAAGATTCAATACCAGATTTTTAAAAATTTAAATGACTCAAATATAACAAAACCCACAACTCACTATTAATTGAGCTTAAAAATAGTCAATAATAATAATTAAACTATTGAGCAACCATCCAACATTATCACACAACAAAAATTTTCTTGTGCTGAACTCTAATTAATTTGATTAAATATGTTGAAATTGCTTAAATTTCACCCCCAACCCAAGAATGGCACACATTTCACCCAAACAACCCATAAAAATTAATGGAAATTTTTTATACATTGAGATGCTATGTAATGTCAAAAACTGTTCATTTGGAGCTTACTTGTATAACATTTAATTAATCTAATTAAATATGTTGAAATTGCTTATATTTCATCCCCAAACCCAAGAATGGCACATATTTTACCCTGACAACCCATGAAAATCAATGGCATTTTTTATACATGCAAATGCTATGTAATGTCAAAAGTTCATTTGGAGCTTACTTGTATAACATTTTAATTCTCTGTGAATTCCTAATTTAAAACATGTTTTCAGCCATCAAGGATACAAAAGAATCCTAACAAAAGAATTCTCTGCATCTCAAGATATCCTCATTGAAATATGCTATTGTATGTTAATGTTGTATAAGCCTTATGTCCAAAGAAAGTAACTTTTATGAATAAAAAAAAAAAAAAAATGGTTATAAAAATCATTGGAAAGGAAAACTACAAGAGTACATTCTATTCAGTTTTGTTCTTACACTGATTAATGTCTACATAAAGTTATAAATAATGAAAAAAAAAAACCACAAAGGATGGATTAAAAATTGTTTTTGAAAAGGAAAAAATAGGTTTTACAAGGACCTCAAACCACAGAGTTTAAACAACAAAAGATAACAAAATAAGTCCAAACGAACAGACAATTGTCCCACAAAGGAAACGACAGCAAAAAAGACAACAGGGTCCAAAAAAGGACCACCCAAAAAAACCAGAAACAACAACGACCGCACTACTCCAATAAAAAATTGTTGAATAATATGGATTAAAAATTGTTGAATAATATTAAATCCTAAATAATTAAGAATTGGGAAATCCATGACATATGCTCTTAAGCACAAATATATGATTATTAAAACAGATTAATATAGCGGTAACAAACTAAATGCATATAATGCATGTAAGAGGAAAGTGAAAGAGAAGCGTTTGTATTCCATTAAATGGTCCATGGAAAAAGGACATTAAAAGTTAACCTACAGCAATTGACTTAACCAAATATGCTTTTGTTGTTGCTGGAAAGTTAGTGATAAGCCCATCTACTTTGGCATGCTCAATTTGTGTTCATCGAAAAAAAATTAGTACTACCATTAATGTGACAAACAAATAAGAATAGAAAATGCACTTGAAAGTATACAAATGCTTGCATATTAATAATAGCAATGCTTTATCATTCATGGCTGAACACTTATTTCAAAGCAGAACCAGTTGCTAGAGAAACAATAATTTTGAACATCCACAACTTGGTCAGTACTGCTATAAGGAAACCCAAAGCATATACCTGTACATTCAACCAAATTGCAGTTTTCTTGAAATCCAGAGAATTCTTCTGGTGAAAACAGTGCATGAGTTTCATCAAAGCCATGAGTGGGAGATTGGAATGGTTGAATCGCTGCATTAATAATCCTACTAAGCATAGAAAATTATTCTTTCTAAAATTCATCAACTTCATTTTCAAATCACAACTTCTTTCAAATAAATTTAAAAGAACCTCTAATTGTTCAAATAATAGCCAGCAAACATGTTGCCTATCTGAAACCCTACTCTTCTCAGCATCTACCAACATGTAGTGCCACAAACCAATCTTCCAAATAACATACCATGAAAACAACCAGCATTCTATCTAATATATTCTTCGTCGATTCATTATTTTAGACCAGTTTTCTAACAATGTTTATACAACATTAAAGCTATATGGAAATTTGTCCTAGCATTCACAATCAGGAGAAAATGCATCATTGCAAAACTCTGCCCTTCATTTTCCCTACTTAAATTGAATATTGCATCATACAAAAATTCTAAATAATAATTACAAAGCATGCATGGTAGCATTCACTAACCCTTATGAATATGATGAATATTGCAAAGGCCTTCGACGATGTTGTGGAGTCCAATTTCTACCGCCATCTTTTTCATCGTGATTGCTGGAAACAGGAGAGGCAGCTCCACAAAGAAGTAGAATCAGTTGCGGTCTTCATGCCATATTTATTGAAGCCCCAAATTTTCTGAAAGTTTCATTTGTTGTGGAAAGCTCTGATACCGTTGTGAGAGTATGACCCATTCAACCCTACCAGTGGAACACAAACCCGTCAAAGGCACGGTTAAGAATAACAACAGATTACATTGAAATCAAAAGGAAATATAGATAACATTCAGATTTTAAGAAAAAACTAATTCATTGAATTTTTTGAAGGGCTCGACCCAGTGAGGCAGTTGTACCTCTCTGTGGAGGCAGCAGCCTCCTCAATCGAGGTCATCACACCTCCCCCTTGAGATCCTCTCAGCCTCTGAAGCTGCGTACTAGAAAAACCTGACTTCACTCTGCAAGGGACAAATAAATCCCCTGCATTTTCTATCCGCCTCTACTCACCTTGCAAAAAACATGGCACCACGATAGGTCGAATTAACAAAGAAGCAAACGTACCCAAGAGTCACCTTTCACCCTGGTGAACTTGCCCTAGCTTTTCAACCCATCCGCCACCTACATAGTCGCCCTGTCCATGCTTCTCGCCTTCAACGATCGCCCCTGTTCACGCACATTAAACAAAAGTGAAAATAAGAATCGGGTTCTCACCCTAGATCTACTATGGGATTGACAATTGTGGGCTCGAAATGGTCCTAGAGTGACCAACCAGGTTGTTGCAAGATGCTTCCAGCTCTACCCTTGGGCTGGCCTTTGTAAACTCCTCACAAGACCCTGATAATGGTGAATGACCCGGGTTGTTGGGCGGAAACCCTACATTGATGTGTCCTTCTGAGAAAATCCCATATCAGGGTTGCAACTGAGCCCACAACTCAGTTATTTTCCTATGTTTTTTCTAGATGGGTGTTGTTGTCAAAAGCATAAGATTTGAACCTAACAGGCAATACGTGCAACAAGCCACATGACTTGCATTCAACAACGCCACCTGCTCACAAAAGCCTCACAACAAGACACGTTCACATAACAAAAACATTAGAAACTGATCCAAAAAATTTCCTCCCTCCATTTATGATTCGCTTCGATCACAAATTTAAATGAAACAACAAAAAACCACAGGCAAAAATATCCGAACCAATCAGAAATTCAGATTTAACAAAATAAATGACACGGACCATAGGATAAATGATTATATCATTGTCCGGCGCCAATTTTGAGAAGCCTTAATGCTTAAAACCAGCTCACCGAAAACATTAGTCTCTGCCTAAAAGGCAGGGACTAATAACTGTAGCCAGGGACAATCCAGATGCACCCTAGGCTTTCTAGAGTCAATCTACAACACTGTTCAGTAATTCGCTCTTTCATGGCATGCTAACAATTAGAGAAAATACTAAAGAGTTTGAATAAGCTATAGGATAATACAATTAGAGTAGTGGTTTTATGGTGCAAGGGTTTTTATTGGGTTTTGTTGGAATTTTTTTTTTAGAAATTCTTGCAGGTAGGTGGTATTATGAATTTTATGTATGGGGTAAGTTTAAAATTTCAAACTTTAAAATTTTAGGGAAGTGGGGGTTTTATGATTTTTTGAATGAATAGGAAATGTTAAAAAAATATTTCTAAATTTATTGATTGAAAATTTAACTATTAAAAATCAATGACTCATGATAACAAATTCCCTTGAGCTTGTTTAAGAAATTCTCAACCCTACCACAAAGACATTCCTTTAAAACAGTGTTCCACGGAGTTTCGGGGACGGGGACGGGGGGACGGCGGGGGACATGTTTCTGAGATGGGAGACGGGGGCCCTAAGTTTGGGGACGGCAGGGAGACGGCGGGGGGACGGCGGCGGCGGGGTGGTGGGGGAGCGGCACTGAAATACATATAGTACTTAAAAAAATAGTTATAAAAAGATATATAACAATATAATTATATAACTGTAGAAGCCTAAGGAATAAGTAAAGTTAACACAAAAAAACAAAACTTAAAACTTAAAAGTTTAAAGTTTAAACACAATAACACATTGCAATCATATATCATTTCATTGAACTAGTGAACCATTGAACATTGAAAATCAAAATGAAAATATAGACATCGGAAAATGCAACAAGTACTAGATGTTTCATAATTTGAGTTTCATAATCATGATTCGTGAATCATAATTACAATCAACTATCCCTGTATCATCAATGTTCAAACTTCAAAACTTCAAAAACATAGTACAAAATAGTAAATGCTAATAGTAGATGGCTCCAGGCTAATGGCCTCACGCCTCTGGAAGTCTCCTAGAAGTTTCCTTCGAGTCTCCTAGATTTTCCTTGGAGTCTCCTAGAAGTTTCCCTTGAGTCTCTCAGAAGTTTCCTTGGGTGGAGGGGACTTCTGGAAGTCTCCCAGAAGTTTCCCTGGAGTCTCCCAGAAGTTTCCCTGAAGTCTCCCAAAAGGGGACTTCGGGGGGACGGGGGGACTTCGGGGGGGGACGGCGGAGAAACGGGGGGACTGCAGAGGAACGTTTCCCAGGCATCTCCCCATCTCAGAAATGTCACCGTCTCGGAAACGGGTGGTTTTTCCGGGGGGACGCGTCCCCATGGAACACTGCTTTAAAATCTAAAATCAGGGACTAGTTTTCTTCATAAGATTTTAATTTATCTTATAATGTTTTTTAATAATCTAATAAAAATCCTAAAACCAAATACACAACAAAATAAAATCATTCCATACAAATACTGACTTATGTCGGTTGCATAATCTTCCACATTATATAAATATTTTTAAAAGTACATAAATTCATAAATAAAATTTCATCTCATATCTCTATGATTCAATTAACAACTTCTATGTAATCTTTCCAATTATATCAATCAAAATAGTAAATAAATTCATGAATAAAGTTTCAAAAACATGTATCTATGATGCATCTTAGGTGAACTACATACACCCAAAATTTTATTTGTTTTGTGCAATGTTCACAAATATTTTCTTCAAATGTTGAAAACTAGGTACTAAAACATTAGTAAGAAATATGTCAATATTCAAGCCAATCCAAACTAAAATGGGCTTCAACAATTTCTACTTCAAGCATAGGAATAGATATGCTTTTGGCTTGCAACCACTGCTTCCCAATCTTCTCATCACATATAATGTGTTTCAAGGAGCTTAGTCCACCAACAGTTGTAGGAAGCCTCTTCAAGCGTGAACACTCTCTCATATCAACTTCAATCAATTTCTTTAGCAGTCCAATCTCCTTTGGAATTTCTGTCAAACCATCACATATTGAAATAACTAGATATTCCAGTGAACAAAGTTTTCCAATTGACGCAGGAAGCTCCTTTAGGCCTGGTAATGATGATAGCCGCAACACTCTTAGATTGATCAAATTCCCAAGGTTATAGGGTAAATTTTGAATAAGATGGCAATTGGTAACGGACAATATTTGAGCAGATGGCATATGACAAACACTAGAAGGCAACTCCTCCAAATCGCTACAGTGGTCCAAATTAAAGACTCTCAGGTTGTTACTATTGAAGATGGATGTATTTTCAAACCCTTCACATAAACTTAAGGATAGCTTCTCTACATTTTTTAGTTCTTCACTGTGGTTTTGAATAGGGATTGAAATCAACCTCTCCAAGTGAACAACCTTGAGCTGAGAGAGGGAAGATAAGGCATCTAGACCTTTCAATGTGGCCTTTTTTGAACCATAATTTGATACTATGAGAATTTTCAAGTCTTTCATGGATTTTATAAATGGGGGAAGAAAGTATTCACTTCCGCTAAACAGTAATACTAAGACCTCCACCTTAGGAAATTTCATTTCATGCCATAGAGTTTCATCCATAGGTCCTGCGTGAACATATCACAAATGAAATACAATTAGAACAGTCTATTTCACCGCGTGAATGCTATTTTTGTGGTTAGTTGTCATCATATTATAGAGGGAAATATTAGAAGGGAAAGCGTAAACTAAATTTTTTTTTTTTAAATGCAAATAAATAATTAGGTAGAGGTATGATCTTAATAAAGACAAACACATCAAACAAGTTTAGAAAAGTTGAAAAAAAAGCTATTTATGGGAGAATAAGATAAATGGAGCAATAAATCTCAGAAAATAAAAGAGATCTCATCAAATGGTGTGTCATTTATCAGGTAATTTTAAAAACATAAACAAATAATTGTATTAATCATTTATACATTTTAAGTAGATTTTTATAGTAAAAATGTTTAATGTTGTAAATAGAAAGTAAAATATTTGGAGGATTCATGTAAATGACATGCAAAAATAACATAGTGATATTATGTGTGAGAAATTAATTTGAATAACTTACCTGTTTGAATAGAGACCATTTGTGCATCAAATGTTGTATTACTAAGAAATCTCCATTTCTCTTGAAAACCATGCTCACTCTTAGGTATAAGTAACCTCTTCCTATTAATGATATTATCTTGACATCCCAAATACAAGGTTAAATCTTGTATTACATCATGTTGAGAAAAGTAAAACTCTGAGGCATTTCCATATGAGAGACTCCCACTATTCCTATTCATCAAAAGCAACATGTGAGCTCAATCTTGAAAAAGTAATAATAAGAAATAAAACATATGTAGGGAAAGTGAACATTACCTTGGATCCTTGGTTAAGTTTAAGAGGTTTCTCCTTGAAAGTTTGAGTAAGATGGCAAAGGAATCTTGCCACTCTATCTTCCTAACATTAACCCAAATATCTAAGAGCACCTCAACACATATTTTTCTACCCTTGGGAAATAATCCCAAGTCTAGGAAACATTCCTTGACAATATCATCTAAGGAATCAATACTTGGCTCCAAACATTTGAATAACACCTCTTTGTGAAAATTTGATATAGTTTCTCTTTTGGAAATCTTGCTCTTTGCCCTCTCCCAAGCCACATGGGGTTGTCCATGTAGAGAGCTTCCGATCACCTTTAGAGAAAGTGGCAAACCACCACATGCTCTTTGCACCTATAGTTCATGCAATTGGATTGAAATGATCATGAAATGCTATGGGATTGTAAAATTACACATGTAAATTAAAAGATACATTTTTAGATAATTAACTACAATACTATGATGTATATGAATATGCATTTTGGATACTTTTGTTTTATTATGCTTGATCAAATCTTTCAATGTAGAATACATGTTTCCTTTATTTTGAACCCTAACCCAACAAAACACTATGAATTTTTCATGCTCACAATTCTTCTTAATTACATAGAATATACACATGTAAATGGATCTCTACATTCTTTCATTGTATGTGAGTAAAATCAAATTCTCTTTGTAGATGCCTTGCCACACATAAGAGAGTTTAACACACACACACACACAGAGATATACATATATAAATATATATACATGTGTATATATAAATATATATGTATATATGTATATATGAATAACAATTTCTTTTATCATTCAAATCTATTATTTGTATGGTTTCTAAAGGTGAATATATAATTGACCTATTGAAAATATTATAAATAAAAAAAATTACATCCAAAATTATTATTAGTGTGGCATATATTTTAGAAAAAGGAAATATATATATAAGGATAAATAGATTAATCCAAGTCTACAATTGTAAAAAAGTTAAGAAAAATACCTCCTCTACTATATTTGTGTCCATAGTAATTGGAATTGATGTTTGTCCAAAAGCCCAAAAGCATAAAAGGGATAGAGCATCCACTTGACCCAACAATGGTAATTGAAACAATCGAGTAGAGGAAGTTTTTGGGATAGCGGAACTATCTCTTGTTGTTATGATCGTCTTGAGTTCCATTCCTTCAAATAGTAGTTTCACTAAAATTTCTCTTGACCAAACATCATCCAATATTATTAAAATTGGATTTGATTGCATTGTAAGGTGTTGTTGTAGTTGTATACATAGATCTTCAACATTATGAAACTCCATTTTATTCCTTCCAACAATCTTCTCCCACATGGCCTCTAATATGTCTTTAAGGTTTGGGGACTGGGAGACAGTGATGAGAGTCACATTATTCTTGAAGTAATCTAGCAATCATAAAAAATAAATATGTTTCAGATGGTAAATTCCATAATATAAATAAATTAATTCAACCATCAATTATAAAATCATACTAAACATGTCATTAGGTAGGAAGCTTTAAAAAGACGAACATAGTAACAAATTTTAAACTAGAATACACATAAATTTCACAATACAATTGCACAAGTATATTGATCAACCCAAGAGAAATATATTAACAAATAGATAGCTTAGAAAATAGTGGAAGAAATACCATGTAAAATTATTTTATTCCAATTTATGTGAGAATATCAATTTACTTAGGTTAGTAATATTTTCTAGTTAAATGTGGTCATTGAAATAACAAGGTTATGGAAACTTCAATTTTAACTTCGAGTTTGGGTAACCTAACAGGTTGTTTCTTTCATATTCTAGAGGGAATTGAGGGTTACAAGGATTTGGATTCATGGTCTATTTAAATATTCTATTTCCATGGAGGATAGATTAATGTTATAACTATATATTTAAAAAAAAAAAAATATTAAGAAATGAATATTATTATAAGAGATTTGTGGAATAATATTATTATAATAGATTTGTGGAATAATTTTTAAAAAAAATTTAAACACATATTATCTTCTAAATGTAACACAATATTTTAAAAAAACTGGTCATTCATTAATTAGTGGACGAAGTGCCATCACTTATTTAATATAAATATAAAAGCGTCAATTTTTTTTGAATGAATACTTCTTGTGCAAAGGAACATATGCTTGTAGTTTTGAGATTTTTTTACGAAAAGAGACCTTTCATTCAAATACGAGGTGATGCAAGTTTTGTACATCTCATTAAGTGACTCTATATCCTTCTATTCAAAAAGATACTTTAATAAGCCCCATAAAAATTTAGACTTAACAATATTCTCATATTTGTGGGATCACATAGGTATTTGAGTTTATTCATATAATTTATTGTATTTATTATATGTTTTGCATTTGCAATTAATCTTTTAATTAATAATAAAAAAAAATTGTGTTTTTATTTTTAGGTCATTGGATAAAATAGTGATTTTGCGGCTATCCCTAATACAACAGCTCTTTGTTACATTGGTATTCTCTAAAATGTAACACCTTTTAAATTATAATATTATTTAATTTAATTGATGGTTTAGGTGTCAAGGGATATCACTAGATAGATAATATTATAATATGTTAGTTCATATTATATTTCTACTTTCTTACAGATTAGACTATGTATGAGTATTGATTGGTTTTCTCAATAGAAGTGAAAAATGATTACATATTCACATGAGCTAATTATTAGTAAAAAATATTAATTATATTTTTGTTAATTATAAATTTTATATATACACTTTTCATTTAAAATTAGATGTATAATAACTTATTTAGAAAAATAGATCTTATAATAATAAAATAAATTATTTATTTAAATATATGTAAAGTCTTCATATACTAAAATATTAAAAAATCAAAAAAATAAAATTAAAATATACAATTAATAAAAGTAATACTTTAAGTAAAAATATAAAAAGAATTAAATATTTTTAATATTTTCAATATTATTTAAAATTGTATGATCACAAATAATCTAAAATAAATTTATTAAATAAATCCTTTACTTTGAAATAGAAAAGAATTCCTTAAACAATGAATATTTATATTGTAACATCCTAATTAAGATGGTCATTGTGTAAGACTGAAAGTGATAAAAGTTTATATTTGGAGTTTTTGGTCAACATATTATTTGTTCCTAGGGTTTTGCATTGGCTCTAGGAAAATTCACCATCAACAATTCACTGTGGGAAAATTCACCACCACCAACAATTCACGGCCAGTCAAAAATTCATGCAATTAATTTTTCGCACAGTGAATTGTCATGACGGTGAATTTTCCGTCCATAAATTGCTGGCCATGAATTTGTCAATTTGCCGTATGCCACTTTTGGAAATAGTGAAATAGATAATGCAGTATTACAGAATTCTATCATGATGAATGGAATTTCAATTATCCTTTTGCACTAGAACTCTGGTCTTCTTTAATAGAGATCCTTGCATGGTAGCTTTTTGGGTATTATGTTTTTTTATTATGTTCAAAAGCTAGGTGGTATTGGGCTTGAAGGCTTATTTTGAATTTCCATTCCCTTGTAGAACAGCAGAGACACATATATCAGTTGCAGGAGTCTACACGTTTAAGAAAGAGAAGTAAAAGCATAAAACACTTGAGAGAACACAGACCGCAATTGGGTTAAAGGGAAAAGTACCTTTAATTTGAGGATCATTGCAGAGAGCCAATGCGAGAGTCGTTTTGCCACCTCCCCCAATGCTGTGCACCCCAACAACAGAAACATCCTTCTCAAATAAAAGCTCCTTCAAATCTCCAATCCATTTCCTCAACCCCACGAAAAGCTGCGACTTTCCGGGAGTATTAAAAGAGTCTATGGAATTCCCTACCATTACAGTGCTGTCAACCAAATCAGCTGAATCCATTTTTCGAAATTTGTTCCTACAGGTTGTTAACTTCTCAATGCCAGGTATGCTATAGTCAGGTTGTTAACTTCTAATGCCAGGTAGCCTAGTTATATACACGCAAAATGTAATACACGCAACGATATGGAAAGTTCTCTCAGGGTGCTGTAGTCAGGTATCCATTCCAGATAGATAGGCATTGACAAAATTTAGCACTAGCCTAACTTTGAATAGAAATTTAAGTAAATGGTATTTTGGA
>VDFB02008306.1:0-34364 GCA_007258455.2 Sequoia sempervirens
ATCTTAATTTTGATTTGGAGTGCATCATCATCCTAGATCTAGCTTGTTTTGAATTTACATTAGGGTTTGCATTATTTAATTAGCATTCTAGGGTTTCTAAATCTTGCATTAGTGAAAGTGCATATAGGTTGTATTTTTTCATCTTGTACCACTAAATTTCACCTAAAATCTACATTTTCACTTAGCCTAGACATCACTCAAACCATAAATAATAAAAATCACTTAATTTTTTTTGAAAATTGTTCAAAAAACCCTCACTAGGACTCATACGCCCCTCTAGGTTATTTAGTCCTAGTGCAAATCAGAAAATTCCTTTTACAACATTGAAAATCTATTTTCTACACTTTTGTTTGCTATCATTAGTTATCTGTTTCATTTGGCCAAGTTTTTGTTACATGCATTTCACTAAATCTAGCTTAAAGTGGTTCATTTCATGCATTGCTTAATTCAAAATTTGCATTTATAACAATTCATTTTTAGATTATTGCATAGAGTAATTAGTAAATTACCTTCTATTAAATTGCATTTCATTCTAGGTGTGTATTGACTATTGTTCACAAATGCTAGTTTCAGTCTTTTCCAAGTTTTCAAAACAAAAATTAGTCAATAAGCATGTTATTCATTCATTTAATACATTCCCTAGTTATGAGAGTCTCTTAGTGCAAGAGAGTGAAAATGTTGATGCTTGACTTAAACCTACACCCCCTCTTATCTATCCAATTTGTGTGAATGATGTGATAGAAGAAGATGAAAATATAGACTATAATCCTGATGATCATAGTTTCTCTTTTGCTAATACCTCTCCTACATGTGACAAAGGTATTTGATTGTTAGAAGATGCACTCATTGAGAATCATGACATTGTTGAATTCTCCTCTTCTATAAACTCTCCTACATTGGAAGATATTTTAGCACAAGAGAATGAGATCACAAACACATTTCTAAAAAACACCCTACCTAATTTCCATTCACCTTTTTCTTGTGAGAAAATTCTAGTGAAAGAGAGTAAACTTTTGGTAATGATAACAATCACATTTTTTCTTCCCCTACTATCTCCCCTAGTTGTGAAGAAGATATTATAGTGTTAGAAGAACCAATCAATGATAGTTTTCAAAACCCTAGTTGTTTCTCTCCCCTTACCTATTCTATTAGGCAAGACATTACTAAAAAGGAGGAAAAAATAATATAGGTAATCATGATGATCACATAACACAACAAGAGACCATTAAAACCTACCAACATAACACTCCAACAAGTCTACATTCATCTCCCATCATATTTCCCTCTTTTGATAATGTTGTAAATGATGAGGATATGTTGGTGTTAGATAATCAAATCTTTAAGGTCTATAACAACCCTCTTTATGTTCCTTAACCTACCTATCCTATTTTGGAAGAAATTATGGGGAAAAGGAATGAATATATGAACAACCATGACAAACACATTTGTTCTTCTACTAGCATCTCTCATAGTTATGAAGAAGATACTTTGATGATGGAAAATACAATGAATGAAAGTCATGAGAATCTTGTGTGTCTCTCTTCCCCTAGGGAAAAAATTAATGAAAAAGAGAATGCCATCATTGATAAACAAGACAATTCAACCATTGATAACTCCTCTACTTGCGATGAAGCTATTTTAGAAGAACCTACCTTTGAATGTCTTAAGCATCTAGTTTGTAGTTCTCCTAAAAAACTCCTCCTAGGGAGGATATCATGGTGCAAGGAAATTACAACAATAGAGACATGAATTCCTTAGACGATGGTGAAGAGATGACAATAGACTACCCTTTATTAGAAATACATCAAACCAAGACCTCTGAGGTTATGAATGTGCAAGTGTCCATTAGATTTCCCTCATTTAATGGACCTTCTACATACCTCATGAGACATCCTAAGAATCCTCTAATTCTTTACCCACCTTTACACAAACCTAAAACTCAAAACAAACCAAACTTATCCTTTACCCACCTAAGAATAATGTTCCACAACAATCAAGTTATAATACCATTGCTCATACATATAACACTAGAAAATATCGACAACCAAGAAAAACACCTATAACATCCCTCCCATTGCCTAACCCTATCCTACTTGGTTCTCGTAATTTTCCTTCACATAATGAAAAGGAGTACAATCTTGTTAAACAACTAAAGAATACTCTTGCTAAGATATCATTATGGGACCTTATTCAACTCTCCCCTCATTATCAAAACATGATTTAAAATACCTTACAACAATTTCATATCCCTTCTAATGTGCATTCAAATGATGTAGTAGCCCAAATTCAAGCTATAGCACCAAATAACATGGACATTACTTTCTATCAAGATTAGTTACCTCCACTAGAAGTATAAAAACATAATTATGATCTTGTGATAATAGCTAGATACAAGAGAACAAGTAGAAAGCAAACCCTTTTCGATAATGGCTTTGCTCTTTATGTGTGTAGTGTGAAAATTTTGGATATACTAGACGTGGATAAATAAAAAAATTAACTTGAATCTTATCCATTAAATGATTTGACAATGTAGGAAAACAATCACTTGGTGTGATCACTTTTCCTATTATAGGTGGAAAGGAAACATTAGAAACATTGATCCATGTTATGCCTCATGATATTTCATACAACCTTATTTTAAGAAGATTATGGATTCATGCAATGAATGGGGTGCCTTCTAATCTTCATTGTATCATGAAATATGTCTACAACAACAAATTGTACGCACTCAAAGCTGACCTTCAATCAAATAGTTGTTTGAACATTGAGAAAAATAGAGAAAACCCTTTGAAAACATTAACACCAACTACACAAGTAGAACCTATACAATAGAAAGACAAAGAAAGGCACATTGAGGAAGTCATAAAACTATTAGAATATGATTGGGTTTCCTTAGATTTCACATCATTCATGGGTGAATACAAGATCATAAACAAAGACTCTAAAAATGGAAAAGATAAAGCAATAATGTCAACACAAAATCTAGATGACCCTTCAAAAGCATCCACCTCAACCACTCTAGAACAAAAGATAACAAATTACACAATAATCTTTGATGAAGTTGATTATAAAGGACCATCGACTCTAAAATAAAGGAAAGATATTAATGGAAAAGGCTATGAATTCATGAAACAACTTGGATATAGTGGAAAAGGATGTGGTGCTCGAGAACAAGGTATATGTGTCCCTATAGAGCCTAACATGCAAGGGAAGACTAATGGTATTGGTTATTGTCCCTTGAAAGGCACAAACAAGCCTTCACTTAATATAAAAAATATTACAAAACATCCTTGTAAGCTAACTTTAACATTAGTGCATGTCCCAAACTGATAGACGGGTATGTGCAGGATCATGATGGAGCAAAAAGTAGCAATATGACGAGTATGTGGTTGACAACTTTCTTTTACCCAAAATTGATGAAACGAAAAAGGGTTTTTAAAGGAGATTCTCAGCTTTCCACCAATATAAATTATTCCTTACTTTGAATTTAATAAGTAATTATTATGCATTTTCTATTTGAATTATGACTAAATTCCTTATTGATAGGCTGATTGAAAAACATCTATAGCTTTCAAATTGTATCATAATTTTTTAATCCAAAACATGCATCACATTTTGTGCTTCACATACAATAGGATTAAAAAAATAAAAAATGAATTTTGTAAAGTTTTGACCAAGTTAAGGTGGTTAGACATACAAGTTTTTATATATTTTTAAATTTGTAATAAAAAAATTCATAATTAATTATTTGTAAACTTTGAAAAAATTTACAAAAAACTATGCATCACATCGAGAAATGAGTCCTCTACTTATATCTAAAATATTATAAAAAATGTTATCATTTTATTGTGGTTAGGGTGGTCAAACATACACCTACTTCTTATTTTTTCCTTGAAATTTAAGTACTACTGCATTGAAATTTCAAATTTTCACCAAAGAGATTTTTCTTTTTAAACAAACCTAGTAGTTTAGAAACTACATTCAATTTTCTACAGATTCTATTCTTTATTATTTTTGAAATAATATAGATAACTTATTCAAATTTTTACATCAAGTTGCCTAACTTTGATTTTTTTGAATTTTTTGCCACTTAAGGGCCTGTTTTCTCCATGATGATCTTGCACATACCTAGACACTAGTGCTCTCAAGATTATTATCCTTCAAATCAAATGAAAAAAGAAGAAGTATTTGCTTAATATCAATTCCATCACATAACACACTTATGATTTGAATTTGATAAATTTTACAACCTCCCATAAAGGAGAGTACAAAATCTTGCACTCTAAAGAGTCTTAAGTGTGAAATCTCTTACTAAGAAAGAGATATCTTTGTCACAAAATGAAAGAAAATTTTCTACTTTTGATTAAGAGAGTATCTTGTGGAGACTCCTCAAGGATCGCTTGTTATCTCTCCCTCCAAGAACATGAAATAAATTTTACTACAATAATTAATTTTGTGCATAGCATAGAATTCATGGTCATTCTACTAATGAATGCAAGGCTTTAAGTGATAGGATTCAACATCTTAAGGAGTGTGGTGCTCTTCCCTTTGTTGAAGCACCTTGTTCCTCTAATTGATACTAATTTTCACTCTATCATGTTTCTCATCAATCATTTTGGCTCATCCTTGTCTTGCACTAAGTGGGGGCAAGGGGTTAAGTAGAATTTTCCTTGTATGTCACTTGTCATTGTCCCTTTGGCTAGTTGGCTTCCTTTCATGAATATATAAGAGAAATCTTGACGTACTTAGTTATACATTTTAGATGCAACCTCTCCCCTTTTCATTATGTAGCTTATTGGAAGCATATGACTTGGCATAGGGATTTTCAAGTAAGCTCTCATGTCTTCTTCAACTTTAAAGAAATTTCTCACAATAATGGTGTTAGTAACCTCTTTAAAGTGGGGTCATACATGAACACTCATGTTTCACTGTGTGATTTTTTTTCTTCTTGCGATGTGTCATTTTCTAGAGGGTGTCATTGGGCTTGATTTCCTCTAAGAGTGTGATATTTATTTGACTTGTCCTCTCTTGGAGACACTAAGCATGATGGTCCCTAAGAAAAGACCTTACATGAACTAAGAAAATTCATTTGAACATACCTTACACTATTTTGTATTTACAACATTTTTTATATGGCCACCTTGCATAACACACTTTGCTTACCTGTGGTGCCATCTTGTTTGTTCATGAGTTTCAAGCATACAAAACTTTGCTTGCCTCATGAAGCTCAAAGTTCATTATTATGTGACACCTTGTCAAAGTTATAAGGAGGTATAGCTTTGGTATATGGTTAACATATGATGAGAATCCTAAACATAGGGATGGCTTTCTCATTATGCAGTGAAAAGCTGACAGAGAGGCATGGCTTTCTCACTAAGCCACCCTTTTTGAATACTCACACAGTAGAAAACCTAAAGTTCTGTTGCCTTAGAGTGAGTGCAAATTGTTTGACAAAAAACTTAGATACAATCCACATCACATTGGACAAACAGTCGAGGCTTGATCCCCCTCTTTTTATTTTCATTTTTTTTTGTTTTTCTTTCTTTTAGTTATTGAAATTGTATGCATATCTTGATGCTGCATATCATACACCTTGTGTGTGTCCTTTTATCCTTATGTTGGTTTGACATAGAATCTTAGATCCATAGGGGTTTGCCACCTCCTTCAATCATTTTCATCCTATTCCATCTGCATCAGTACACTTGGACCCCTCTTGAACATCTAATTTAGTGTGAGTTTGAAGAAAATTCATCCTCTCAGAAAGTGGTGGCTAAATGTGGCAATGAAAAAAGTATCCCTTCTCGTTACTTATTATTAATGTTAAATGAACTTATGGTCTTGTATTGTGATGCGTTTTACACATTCACATTAGTTCTTGGGCCCTTTTTAAGCTAAGAAAACCTAAATTTTCCCTAATTTAATGTTGCAAAGTGTATTCATTTACACCTTCACATTAAATTTAGGGCCCTTGGACCTAATGTTACCTTAATGTAGTGTTGTAATATGTTGTACACATTCACATTGGATTTAGGCCCCTTTTAAGCTTAATAGATCTAATTTTTCTTTAATTTGATATTGTAAAGTATATTTATTTACACTTTCACATTGAATTTTGTACCGTCTTTTATTTATGACCTTTATATCATCATTAATAGGCCCCTAAGACCATATATTATGCATCGTGAGGCATATTTTGACCAAAATCCTAACATAGACATCAAATAAGCTTAATTTCTTAACACCTTGACACTTTTGCCACCTAAAAAGGCCCCATGGGACCCATACACCACCCTGGGCATATGAGTCCCACCTAGGTGGGATCCATATGCTAGGTGTGGCGTATGAGTCCCATTTGGCCCCTTTTTAGGGTTTTGAGGAGAAAATTTAGGTTTCAAGTTCAAATTTCATGAATGTTGACCTGTGGGATCTAATAAACAAGATATTAGATGGATTGCCTATATAAATGAGGTCTCAAATAATTATTTCACTTAAGCCTTCATGATATCAAGTGAGGAACTCAGGAGTTAAGCATTCCAGGAACTCACAAGAGCATCAAAAGAGTTTATAAGAGAATTTCTAAGGCATTCAAGGGCAGAATTATTCATCAATTATTGCAAAAATTCAAGATCCATCATCATGTCAAGATTATTAAGCATAAAGCATGTGTTTTGAGCTAGTGTTGTGAAGTAGCATTGATGATCCATTTGCAAGAATTGTTTCATATCCATGTTTAAGATCTAGATCTACATTCTTCATGGCCACTTCATGTTAGATTGTAGAATTACAAGACATCATTCAAGGTATCATTGTTCATGTTTGTTGTCCTTATTCCATTATCTCATCATTTGGTTTAATTACCTCAAAGGTATTTGACCAAGGAAAAATTCTATTCACTAACAACAAACAAGTTTTTCTCTCTCTAAATGTGTATTTGAATATCTAGGTGCCTTGGAGCTTGGAGGATTTTTGAAGGTTAGGTTACAACATTGAAGAAATTCATCAAACCATCAAAAGGTTGTCATCTTCACTAAAATTCTTCTACAAGTTTGAAATTAGGGTTTTAAATCTTGAAACAAAGTGTGGAAAAAAAAGAAGATATTGGAGAGATGAATAAGATCTTAATTCTCCAAAAGAGCATATTGGGATTGATACACCACCTTGGACGTATGAGTCGCAGTAAAATCATTTTTTACAGTTTCAAGACATTCAAAATAAGCACTGTTAGATTCCATTTTTGGTGAAGAAAACTTAGATTGGGAATTAATCACCCAGACTAGTGTATGAGTACCACTTAGCATTAAAATCAACATTTCTAGTATCTCTATTCCTCATTCAATCCCCTACAAGTTTCTAGGTGCACACCTCTAGTTTTATAGTTTTCTATTCTAATTTACTTTGATTTCGAGGTCACTTAACAGATATTTGCATGCATCATTAGGTTTTGTCATCATATCTTGCATTTCATTAGTGGTTTCAAGCCCTACCTTGGTGGTGAACCCTCATCTAGTATATAATCTAACCCTAGGACACCCTATTGCAAGATCTCTTTCTTCTTTCCATACTTAAGATTGGGATCTTTAGGGTTTTCCTTGAGTGAAACTTGAGGGAAATAGGTCTAGGTCCCTAAAGACCTAGTTTGTGTTCCACCTCCCAAAAGTTGTAACACCTATTTCCTTTATTTCAATATTATTTCAAGAGGCCTCTTCTTTGTTTATTAAAAATATAGATCTCTACCTTGATAAATTCAAATTCCACTTTCATGATAGTACATAGATATTCCTTATTACCAAGTAAATTCCCTTAATCTCTCTAATGTGGTTGATGATTCGATGAGGTGACTATTCATTGAAGTTATCAATTCTTCCATTTGTGTTATATATTGTGTTATTTGACCCTACTTCTATCTACATCACTCATGTAGGTAGCTTTCAATATAATCCCTCATTATCAATACTATAGTCAAAAGAGATAGAGATTGTGTCAAGTTATTTCTAAAGCGAATTTGATTCTATTTATGAGATTGTGGTCACTAGATAGATTTGGTAATTATTGGTGTAGGAGCATGCAAGTGAACACGCAATCAACACCACCCAAAAATATTGTTGGTTTTATTTTATTCAAATTTTGGTTTGTTTTGTATGGTTTCTCTCTTTCAAAATAGTACTAAAACCTCTTATATTCTATAGTTTGATGAACAACAATGGAAGCAATGTTGTCTCATGAAATATGATGAAAGATTTTTTTTAAATAAATGCAACTAGCTAGTGTAAAACCTAATCTCCATTCTTGGCCAACATCCTCACAATTTGAATGTAATAGCAAGGGAATCCACTCATTGTAGTTTTGATTGCCTTGTAGTAATGTATGTGAACTGTGAAGCATAGACCGCGTACAATGTCGATGATTGGATATGCACAAATAGATTGGTCAAAGGCCATAGAAGTATTTGAACAAATAAGTCAGTAGGTGTAAGGATATCAACTTGGAAAATCAGTGGGATTCATTTTAAAATTTGAAGAGAAACCTATCGATAACATTCTCTTTTCTTGATTGTTTGATTTGTTATTCCTCAGGCCGATAGCATTATGATCTGGAAATTTCAAAATTAATGTTCTTGTTTCCTTTTCATCTTCAATGATAATATGGGAGGTCATTTCAAAGAGACAGAAGGTCAATAGTCCAAGAGGATCAGCGAAGGAAAGATTAAAAAAGAGAGGCATTAAATAGGTGAAAAGAAGCACATAAAAATTGAAAGGGATGAATGTGCAAAGGTAAAGAAAAGTGCACAATATTCAGTAAAAGATGCACAGTAGTAAGTGAAAGTGGAGGTCGATAAGCTTGAGAAGAGTTGAACATGTGAAGAAAGAAAAAGCATCATTCAAGACTTTGGACACAATAGTAAGGGGTGTGAAGAACAAAGGCTTTGGCTTGAAGAAAAAAGGCATCAACTTGGTGGGAAAAGTCGATCATGAGAAGAACAAAGTAAATAACATAATATAGAGCTAAGTATAGAGAAGGAGGTCAAGGTTTAGAAAGCCTCTTTGAAGGATAAAAATCAGAAATGGAAAGAGAAGGAATTGGAGGGCCCATATTATAATTTGTTTATAAAATTTGTATTGCAAAATTCAAACATTTGTATTGTGTGAATTGAAATTGAAAATAAAAACCAAGTTGTGGTTTTTCTTTGAGTTTTTATTGTTGATTAATTGTGAATTAAGGCAGGAAAGGAGGGGATTCTTGTGTTAATTGGTATTAGAGTGGTTAATATTGAGTGTGTAGAAGATCCACCAAGACTTGTGGGAAGTGAGTAACGGTTGTAGAAAGATCAAGAGAATTATTGTAGGTATGTGTGGAGTATTGAACAACCGAGAGTTGAGAGGGACAAGTCATTGATCGAAATAATTTTTTCCTCAAAGAGGAAGAACTAGATTAGAGGTATTGTTGGAATGATTTTGAGAGACAATAAGAGATCATATCAAAAAGGATATAAGAAATGAGGTGAGATTAGTTGCTAGTAATGCAAGAGATCTTTAGAGTGAGGAAGAGAGCAAAGAGGAAGAAAAATTAAGAGAAGAAGAAGAACAACTAGAGGATGCCGAAGAAGAAATATTTTTGTGGGGTCTTTCAAGAATTACAAAAATAAAGGTAGAATGGACGTGCCAAATTTTTCTAGAACATTAAATCTAGAAGAGTTGATCAATTCAATAGGAGAGCTATGTTGGTTATTTTTTAAGAACCAAACTGATCTCTAGAAATACCTATGGATTTTTCCATCTCCAATTATTAGTAATTATAAAGGGATTGGCCAATGAGCGAATAGAGGTATCTAAAATTCTATTCCTACTCTTTAGGCTCTGTAAAACCTGGGAGGGTGATCCCACAATGTATACCTAAAGAATTCTCACAATTACAATCAAATACATTATCAATAATAGATATCTCTCATGACACCACTCAATAATATACATCAAATAAGTTGGCAACTTATTATATCAATGTTATATGTATCAAATATGAGAGAGTAGATACAAAAATAAACAACAATATCCCGTTGAGATTTTATGATCAAAATATTGAGTAGTTAATGAATCAACAATGTAAATGTAACACAAATAGCCTGCATGAACTAGTGTCTTTAACACAAGCATGAAGTCAATACCATTCTGCATAGCCTGATAATAATTCAGACAATAGCACTTATAACCACAAGAAATATTGCATTACAACATTCCTCTGTGACGTTCAGGATTATTACTTCTTGCAAATATCCTAGCACATACAGTATTTGAAATTTATAAATCTCATACAAGCACTTACATTAATTCATCGAATCAATAATAAAACATGAAACTAAACATCCATCAAATAATGACAGAGAAAAATGAAAGAAATCCTTGATTACTTTCAATCATAACTCATAACACACATACAAGGAGAGATAATAACCATCAAACTAATGTTACTCTATATTATAAAATGCCATATCATTATCAATCTTACATGCATAAGTATTAACTCTAAAATAAACATAAAACAAAGACTCTAAAACTTGCTTCATATTGGATTGAAAAACTTAATAGTATTAACTCAAAAAAAATTCACTCTCTTTGCTACTGGTCTTGAATTCCTTCTTATAGAGATGAAGGATCAAACAAGCTTCAAACTAGATAGCACACATGTCACAATCCTATTGGACTGCTTGCAACAATATTCCTCTTTTAGTTATAATTGAGTCTTTAGGTGGAGCAAATAAAAATGAGGCAGAGTTAACCTCAACTCTTCATGAAGAATAGGTCCCACATCAAAAAACATCATTAGTTTGTTACAACAACTTGAAAATATTCTCCATGTGCTAAAAATGCCAACCATGGGAGAACCAAAACAACAAAACTTACAAAGCAAGGCAAGGAAAGCAAAAAAAGGACAAAATTTGTTAATCCACATTAGAAGCACATGTTAATCCCTTGATTTTAAGGAGAGAATAATAATTTACCATGTTGTATCAAAAGCCTAATCTGTATTATATTCAGGCTATGTATTATTCCTCTTGTCCATTATTCTCCTTATTCAGTCCATGTATTTCTCCAACCAAATGTTGTATTCTTCTTCAGTGGGCCATTTAATGTTCAATAAATCCTGCACCTTAATAATATACTGGGAGTAACTTGCATCAATTAAAATGTTGTCTTCCTTAACAAATATATCCGTTTTTTATTCAATTTCCACCATTGTATCAATGTTTGAATTGAGCCAGATATAATCATGATAGACAAAGTCTGAAGCAGGGAGGGGGTGATACAAAACCCTCTCTACTGATTTAATTTCAACACAAACACAAGTATGAAAGAAACTACAACATGAAACTTTCATTAAAATGGAAAATCTGCAATTACAAAATAATAAAGTCTCAATGAGACTATGGGAACCACATATTCCCTTTACAACATCATAAAATTGATTACAAAAATCTGCAACATTCCATAGAATTTGTGTGCTTCTCAAGCACTACAACCAACCCACATGAACACTCTGTCACTCCTCAACAATGGCTGCAAATAAATTATTAAAGTCTTCACACTTTGCTGCAATTTCTCCTTAGAGAAAAATCCACCTTAATTGTGAGTTTCCTGCCTTTGAAAACTAACTTCAAAATGTAAATGAATTATCCTTTATTACCAACTTTCCAAATTTGCCAGAAAGAAATGAAATTCAATTTCATTTCCATTTCAAATTCAAAAATGATCTTTCCCAAAAATCCAAGGAGATAATTTTTAAATTGAAATTCAAAAAATCAAAAATCAAACTTCTCACTCGTGCAAGCAACCAGTCTCACACACACTTTATCAACAGTTTCCAAAATTGAACTCACTCATCAAAGTTTCCAATTTGATTAGATGGGCACCCACTTTTATAGTCCCTATTTTTTAGGGATTTGTGGAAGTTGAGATTTTATTTTAAATTAAAATCTTAAAAATCTCTTTTAACTTGTAAAAATCCAAATTTTGAATTTTTGCACTTCCATTTCCTTTGCAACACCTGCTTTTTCAAGCATAATCATTCAACATGAATTTTTAATGTAATTTAATTTAAAATTACATTAATTACAAATATTTTTGGCAATAATTTATTGAAAACCAAACAAAATTAAAATAAAATAAATTTGGTTGATGCAAGATTGCACGAGTCCATGGATGCTCCTGCATCAGACACCCATGGTAGGAAGAAAATTTTCTATGAGTGAAACTCATGAAAATTTGAATATGTTATGTTCACGTTGGATCCATTTCTCAACCTCATCATTGTGAACATTTTGTTTTCCCTTTGCCTGTAATATTCTATCTGTACTCTCCTTCATTCTTGCTCTCTTTCTGCCTTTGTTCACAAAATTCAGCTCCCACCATTCTGCACTATGCAATTTTGGAAAACAA
Organism: Sequoia sempervirens; assembly: GCA_007258455.2. Lineage (NCBI taxonomy): Eukaryota > Viridiplantae > Streptophyta > Pinopsida > Cupressales > Cupressaceae > Sequoia > Sequoia sempervirens. The sequence continues at coordinate 12,429 of VDFB02008306.1, forward strand.
TAATTAACATCCTTCTCTTCATTAAAACAAATGAAATCATGTGTTACCTCCTTTTTTTTTGCTGCTGCAACAATTTGTATTTCAGCCTGTAACATGTTATTGCTGCACCTTACCATCTCTCTTTCCTCACTTCCTTTTACCATTTCACCCTCACAAAAATCAGCTTTGTTAGAAACATTGAAATTTTTGGATAAATCAACAATTACCTCTATTTCCTTCTCCTTTCTTATTGCTGCAAATTTTCCTCCTTCAATGAGGCATGTATTAGCTGCAACCTCTTTAATTTCATCATCTTCTTCTATAATTTCTTGTTGAAATATTTTTTCTATTTTTCTTATCTCCTCTTTCAACAAAAGACTATCTTCTTCTTCATTCCCTTTATCAAATCTAGGACTATCAAAATCTATTTTTGGAATTTCCATAATTTCATCCATAGCTTCATCTACTTCTTTTGCATGTAAATTTTCACTAACAAAATTAATAGATACCTCTTTTTCTGCTGTGATATCCTTCTCCTTTTCACCATTTTCTTTGCCTTTGCTAGTTCCTGCAAACAATGCATCTTCAGATAAAATAAAATCATTAAAATTACCATTAAATTTATGATCTGCAGTGACTATTTTCTCTTCTTTCTTTCTCCATCCTTCCTTTATTTTTCTTTTCTTTTTGCTGTCCTCTTTCCAAAAAACATTCTTCTTCCCAAATCTCTCTTCTTGTATTCCCACTTTTTCCTTAATCAACTTTTCCAATGCATCTACTTGAGCTTGGAGCTTTTCAAATTCTTCATGATAGTTATTATTTTCCACTTCTTCCCAATAATTTTCCCAAAATAAAATTCTTACGGGCCTCCTCATGATCCATCCCATCCTCTTTGGTATAGACTACCTCATGTCCGGCGATCTGTCTACACACAAATCACACACACCACAAGTCTTGGTGCAAACTGCCTCACATTCGGCGCTCTGCTTGCACACTCAGGAACTCCCACTCTGATACCACTGAAGCAGGGAGGGGGTGACACAAAACCCTCTCTGCTGATTTAATTTCAACACAAACACAAGTATGAAAGAAACTACAACATGAAACTTTCATTAAAATAGAAAATCTGCAATTACAAAATAATAAAGTCTCAATGAGACTATGGGAACCACATATTCCCTTTACAACATCATAAAATTGATTACAAAAATCTACAACATTCCATAGAATTTGTGTGCTTCTCAAGCACTACAACCAACCCACATGCACACTCTGTCACTCCTCAACAATGGCTGCAAATAAATTATTGAAGCCTTCACACTTTGCTACAATTTCTCCTTAGAGAAAAATCCACCTTAATTGTGAGTTTCCTCCCTTTGAAAACTAACTTCAAAATATAAATGAATTATCTTTTATTACCAACTTTCCAAATTTTCCAGAAAGAAATGAAATTCAATTTCATTTCCATTTCAAATTCAAAAATCATCTTTCCCAAAAGTCCAAGGAGATAATTTTTAAATTGAAATTCAAAAAATCAAAAATCAAACTTCTCACTTGTGCAAGCAACCAGTCTCACACACACTTTATCGATAGTTTCCAAAATTGAACTCACTCATCAAAGTTTCCAATTTGATTAGATGGGCACCCACTTTTATAGTCCCTATTTTTTAGGGATTTGTGGAAGTTGAGACTTTATTTTAAATTAAAATCTTAAAAATCTCCTTTAACTTGCAAAAATCAAATTTTTGAATTTTTGCACTTCCATTTCCTTTGCAACACCTGCTTTTTCGAGCATAGTCATTCAACATGAAATGTTAATGTAATTTAATTTTAAATTACATTCTTCCAATAATTAAAAATACCTGTGGCAACCATTTATTGAAAACCAAACAAAATTAAAATAAAAAATTTTGGTTGATGCAAGATTGCACGAGCCCATGGATGCTCCTGCATCAAAGTCATCTTAGTTGCTTCAAGAAATCCTCCCAAATATGTCTTCCAGGTGTCAAATAGATGTATATCATGTTTACAATAAAATATTTGAGGCTTACCATGATCCTCCATCTCCTTGAATATTTTCAACTTACCCTGGAGTTGTATATCCAACTTTCCATGGAGTTGTATATCCAACTTTCCATGGAAAGTAGTTATCTCATTTATTGCATCAATGTTTTTCAAGATGTCATAAATATTTGTGGGTGCCTCAGGATCCTCATTCATTTTTGGCATCATTTCTTTCAAATCACTAACCCTAGCAATCCAATTATTTCATACATTCCTAAAGGCCTCCTATACTTGCAAATACTTTTTATTTTCCTTATGAATGTTCTTATATGTGGCCCATACACCATTAGCCCTATGGACCAACTTGGTCACCCTGTGCTTCAACAAATCCTAAAAAATTTCATTGGCCACCCTAACTATTTCTAGTTTGGCCTACCTAACATTTTCCTTCTCAGTAGTTAAATTTTCTTTCAAATCATCAATTATAAGGGTCAAAGTTTCCCTATCTTGTGTAGACATATCAAATGAAGAAGAAGAAGAAGAAGATTGAGTCCTTGTTTGATTAGCCTGAATAATAGCTCTCATTTGATTTAGTTCATTCAAGGCCTTATTACATTCCTTAACCAAGGATTCATACTTTTTCTTAGAAATATGTGCAGTGTCCACACTAAGCATTGTAGCATGTCTAGTTAACTCAACTACCTGGATTGGAGTTATGTCAGTAGCTGTCTTGACCACTAGTGAGCTGATAACTTCTTCAATAGGCCTAGCAACCTCATGTTTACTAGTACTATTAGGTGCCATAGACCAAATTGCAGGGGTATGCAACTTTGGACTATATCCAAAACCAAATACTTTATTCTCAAATTGATCTTCAGCTATCAAAGCTTGAGGATCTCTCCTAACTGCATTATACACTATGGAAGCAATGATAGTACATCCTGGTAACAACATGATTCCACTATCTTCAACAATTCTTTGAGCTTCAGTGGGAGTAATAGCTACAATTTCAGCCCTAATATTCTCTTCCTCTGCTTTCTCAGCTTCCTCCTGATGAGAAGGTTCAACATTGATTCAGGCTAATTCAATTCTCTCTTTTTTTCCTTACTCCACTATTGAATCATAAACTCCTAAAATTCTTTATATTGCACAAATTTATCATCAGCCAAAAACTCATCACACTCCCTAATTTTGGGATCATCATCATCTTCTCTGTTATACTACCACTTGACAATCCTGTTAGGAGGAACATCAAAACTATATGAGTCTCTTCAATATGAGGAAGGTGAAATTTCTACTTAACCTCCTCATTTCCTAGCACATGTTCTACCACTTGTTCTTCCCTATCCTTCTGAACATCTTTAGGCTATTCTGTGATATCCATAGCTTGTTGTTGTCATTGTTTCTCTAAGAGGACCCATGCTTTGTCTATAACCTCCTTTACCTTTACCTTAAACTCATCAGACTGACATTCCCTTATCATGGTAAAGGCCCTCTCAAAGGGGTTTGAAATTACATTGTATGGACTGATGTAGAAGGTATTTCTTTTCATAATCTTTTCCTCAAGGTTTTTCATAGCTGTCCATTCCTTTTTCCTAACCATGACAACCTCATCATTTGTCAAATTTCTTATTACATCATTTCTATATAAAAATTGATGATGTATGATTCCTAAGTTCTTTTGTCTTCTTCTTCCCATGACAAATCTCTCTAGATAAAAAACTCTAACCTCATCAATAGGCATTCTGAGATTATTCACAATAATGCCCAAATTTTCATACCCCTTAGGGATAGTGATCTTGAAATAAGAAAAAGTACATTGGGGATGTAATACAAAGCCCTTTTTGTCTTTTCTAAACATTTCATAATCCATAACAACAATTTTCCACATGAGTTCCATGAAATCCAATATATCTAAGACATACAAGGGTAAACAATGGGGTGCCACCTTAGCTCCATAAACCCTGATGAAAGTATATTCAGAATGTAGAAACCATTCGACCCAATTGTGTGTTCTTGTAGAACCTGATATATATTTTGGGCGCATAAGACTTTTGATTTCTGGAGAAAGTATGAATTTGGGTGCTACACCCAATGAATCTAAGATACCATGTCTTACAACATTGGTAAACAAGATGTAATTGGAATTGGAGCAATCTTGATCCTAGATATATGTCCAAATTTACACAGGGATAGCCTTATTTTCACTATCCCTAATCTTTATATTTAATTTCCTTTTCCACTCATAATCTCCTTCCCATAAGAGCATGTGCATTAGTATAGAGTAATGAGGGAAAGATAGAGGGAGCACTTCCTTTTTCAAATTGAGAAAATCCTCATGGATTCACTCAGCAACAAAGTTAGCATAATCAAAACCAATGTTTTGATTATATTCTTGTATATCTATCACCATCACCAATAAATCATGAGCTATTCTAACCTCAAAATCCCAAGCTATCACTTGATTTAAACAATAGTAATTTTTTTTAAAATAATCTTCAAATTCTTCACACTCAAAAGACTCAGCATCTTGAGCAGTTTTTTTTTTCCTGCTTCTTCTATGTCACACAAGCATTACTTCTTTGAATGCAAATTTTCTTCTTTGATATTCAACGTACAAGTCAGCACGCCTGAAATTTGTAGTATAATTGGGATTTAACCCAAATATATCCAACATTTTATCCTTGGTCACCTCAATAGATTTTATCACCATTCTCACTCTTTATTGTCTTGTCAATAGGGTCATAGTGCCTTTCTAGCTCCATCATTAAATTAACTTCTACAAACACATTTGGAACCACCAACTTTCCAAGGTTCAATCCCCATAAATAGCATGCAGGATTACTAGAATTTCACCTATTGAAAGCATACTGAAACAATTTCCATCCACTCTGGGGTTGGTGTTTCTCACCAATTTTTCTAGCATTATCAATCAACCTAGTGGTAACAAAAACTTGTCTTGTTGGCCTTTTACCAATTTGTGACCCTCCATCTTTGAAAACTCCAGATGTTTCTTGCATAAAATTTTATGTTTCTTTCGTTGCACTTCTGGATCTAGTGGAAGCCGCAGGGGTACTAGGAAAAGGGTTAGACAAAGTCACTAGCTTAGGATTAATTTTAGCTAAAGCATTTTGAGTTTTAAGTCTTTTAACCCTCTTTTGCTTTGGTTTCCTTTCAAGTCTAACACTAGATTCACTAGGCTCTAGGTCACTCATGCTTGTAGCGCAAATGGAAACTAGGGTTTACAATTTCTTTTGGCCAAATAAAACCCTTCACAATTATGATAGGACAAAAAATTACTATTGAACATGACACCTTTTTTTTCAATTTAGACAATGCTCAAACACCAAATTGAAATCACCAGAAATGACTAAATTGCTAGTTCTACCAATGTTAAATTGCTAATTGAACAGGACACTACTATTAAACATGACACCTTTCTTTTCAATTTAGACAGTGCTCAATCACCAAATTGAAATCACCAGAAATGAATAAATTATTAATTCTACCAATTTTCCTATCAACTTTCTAGGGCATTCACCTTACTACCTCAATTAGAAGGAAGTATCAATTTTGCTTACCTAAATGAAAGCAGTGTCACTTTGGTTGTTGATAACTTTTGGAGCTTTCCTTGCAAGTTCTTTAGCTTTTGGTATTCTTTCCACTAGCCAACAAATTAGGATGCATGATAAACTAAACATCTACTTTCTGTTATGGCTGAGAGGGGAGCATGTCACCAATAATAGTTGATAGTAAGCTCACGCGAGTGAATTGACAATTAGTTGTTTATTTTTAAACCTTGATTGTTGATCCTTCAACTTTAAAACTATATCAACAGTTATTGATCCACCTCGCCACCTTACTTTTTTCTTTATACGAAATCCTCAGGATTTTGCCACATTGCCTCTTCATGTAATTGTTGTCACTAGTCCCTAAGTTACTTCATTCTCATCTAGCCTTATCAGCAATGTAAGTGCTTCATGTGATAAAATCTCAGTCCTTAGATCAATGACTAGTTTCCCGATCACATTCATATCCATCACTCCTCACAAATTCAAATTTGCACCTTGGATTTTATAAGCAACAAGAAATGGAAGCACCATAGCTTGACATGTATACTTGTATAAACAATCAATGGCACAAAAAGATATCACAAATAGGATGTAATCAAGTTAGGAGAGAAAAAATTCTTAAAAGGAACCATATCGCTCATCGCTAATCCTCCTCATAAGGTTTGCAAGCAATTAGTGATGAGAGATGATCCTAATAATATTACAGATCACAAATCGCTAATAAAAAAAATAACATTCAAAAAAAATCTGTTTGATGCAACGCAATTGAAAACTCATCCCCTCACTCATCACTGATTGAAAGCAATCTCTACATAACACATTTGTGATAAGCGATGAAAATATGATCTTAAAGCCAGAGTTCATTGCTCATCACTATTACAACTTTAAGAATTTATAGATTATTAGTGATAAGAGATCCCTTAAGAACCTCGCTCATCACTATTTGCAATCATAATTTCAAGGAACAATTCATGATGAGCGATATCAAATAAATATCACCTCATCACTCATCGCTGATTTGAAACATATACTTCAAAAGTGATCAATGATGAGTGATAAAGACATTAGGCCAATTGAACTTAAGTGAGAAATTTTAGGCACATGCTCATAAGTTGTCTTAATGGAGGGGGCTTCCTAGGATGATGTGCTAGATAGAAATAGACTTAAGAACCCTAGAATCATTATAACAAAGGTTTTTGGACCATAATGAGGGAACCAACTGCCTGATGCAAAAAAATTTAAATAGTGATTGACAATGGGCAATAGGGAGTCAACAATAAAATAAAACACTCAAGTGCCTCAAGGAAATGTATTCTAAGACAAGATGGGACATGATAACTAAGGTTCCATTAGTGGCTCTGACTAGGGGCACATGCCTCTTGCAGGCATGGAGAGATCCCAAGAATCTCATGTTGAAGTAGACCAAAATGTGGATTAAAACCAAAGGATCCAAACCAAGAAACTACCCAGACAAGGTAGCAACACCAAAAAAAAAGAAAAAAAACACCTATATACATAATATACAAAATAGAGCGTACATGGAAAATAACATACTCAAGAGAAGTATGGCTTTAAGAACTTTCCATGTATTGGTAGTTCAAAAAGTTCACCTATTACGTTTTGAAGGAAATATGAATCTTTTCTGTGAGTGTTGACTATGAAATAAGGGCCTGTCCATAATGCTTCAAATTTCCCATGCTTTCCCTTGTCCCAAGCTCTTGAATTCTAGGCCAACACCATGTTGTTCACTTCAAACTTCTTGGGAGAAGCTTTCATGTCATATAAATGCTTAACCTATAACCTGTAGTTGCATCTTGAAGTTTGGCTTCCCTCCTAGACTCATCCAACTGCACCAAATTATTTATCCTGTACTACATATCATCACAAATTTTTTCATCATATTCCTAGACAAACTTGTACATTTTGAGTAGGTTATTTTGTGGCAATCTTGCCTCTAGAACACATACTAAGCAAAACTATGAATAACCAGTAGCCTTTTTCACAACCACTCTATTTTCCCAGAGTGCTAGTTTTAATTTTGAATCCTAAGCCTTTTTGTTCTTCTCCATAACTCTCTTGATTATCTTCATCAAGATCTTATTACTAGACTCAACTTGACCATTTCCTTGAGGATAGTAAGGTGAAGAATAAGAAACTTGTATGCCATGTATTTTGCAAAAGTCCTTAGATTCATCTGATCTAAGGGTATGTCTAGGATCATGATGGGCCAAAAAGTTGCAATATGATGGGTATGTGGCTGGTGACTATTTTCTTACCCAAAATTTATGAAATGAAAAGGGTTTTTAAATGAGATTCTTAGCTTTCCATTGATATAAATTATGCTTTACTTTGAATTTAATAAGTAATTATTATTCATTTTCTATTCAAATTATGACTAAAGTCCTAATTGATAGGCTGATTGAAAAGCATCTATAGCTTTCAAATGGTATCATATTTTTTGAATCCAAAACATGCATCACATTCTATGCTTCACATACTATAGGATTAAAAAAAGAAAAATTGAATTTCATGAAGTTTTGATCAAGTTAAGGTGGTAAGACATACGAGTTTTTATATTTTTTAAAAAGTTGTAATAAAAAATTGATGATTAATTATTTACTTGGAAAAAATTACAAAAATATGCATCACATCCAAGCATGAGTCCTCTACTTATATCAAAAATATTATAAGAAAATATTATCATTTTATTGTGGTTAGGGTGGTCAGACAGACACCTACTTCTTATTTTTCCTTGAAATTTAAGTACCATTGCATTGAAATTTCAAATTTTCACCAAATAGATTTTTTAGTTTTAAACAAACCTAGTAGTTTAGAAACTACATTCAATTTTCTACAGATTCTATTTTTACATATTTTTGAAATAATATAGATAACTTATTCAAATTTTTACGTCAAGTTGCCTAACTCTGATTTTTCTAAATTTTTTGCCACTTAAGGGCCTATTTTTTCCATGATGATCCTGTGCATACCCCTAAAGCACATAACATTATTTGAAATAATTATCTAAGGGACTCAAAATCTGATAATTATTTCCCCAATGAAGTCTCTTGACTTCTCTAAATATAATCAATGCTAACAAGAATCCATGATTGACCTCCACTAGATTTTTTTGGTATTTCCCCGATGAAGTCAATTCACCATTGTTGGAAAGGGGATTCAACAATCATAGGTCTGAGTGTTATTGCCACTTAAGGGCCTATTTTTTCCATGATGATCTTTTAGAGAAGTCAAGAGACTTCAAAACTGGAGCCTCTTTGATAGCTTGTTTTATTTTCTTGAAAGGTTGACTAGGCTCTTCACTCCAAAGTACCTTTTCACCCTTTATTAGCATTTTGGAAATAGTTATAGTAATTTTTGCAAAGTTGGTTACAAATCCTCTCAAAAACTTTATCTGTCAAAAAAATGAGTGGATACCCTTGAAATTTTTTGGCTGGGGGATCTTGTCAATAACTGCTACTCTTTTAGGGTCTATCCTTACTCCTTCATTAGACACAATATGCCCTAGAAATTTTCCCTCGGTGACCCTGAAGGAATATTTCTCTGGATTGAAAGATATTCCATATTCTAGTGACCTGATAAAAAATTTCTCTAAATGCATGCAATGATCATCTTCTTTCTTAGAATAAGTGGTCAAGTCATCTTGATATACATCTATAAATAAATAAATAAAATCTGAGAAAGCTACATCCATAGCTCTTTGAAAAGTGGCACCGACATTTGCTAAACCAAAAGGAATCCTTACGTATACATAAGTACCTGCATAAGTAGTAAATGTATTCTTGTACTACCCAGACTCCTTTACTTTTACTTGATTATATCCTGAAAAACCATCCATCATTGAAAATAGCTCACAACTAGTTACCTTTTGCAACATGGATTCCATGTTCGGCAATGGATGATTGTCCTTTAATGAGGATACAATCAAGTTCCTAAAATCAACATAGAGTCTTATGTGACCATTCTTTTTCCTCACTAGTACCAGATTAGATACCCATGAAGAATGTCTAATGGGTTTTATAATACTAGCCTCCCTCAACTTTACCAACTCCTCTTGCATTTTGGGAGCTAAAGTAGGATTAATTGGTCTTTGCTTTTTCCTAAAAGGTTTTGCATCATCCTTTAAAGGAATCTCATGCTGAAAAGATTCTTCCTTGTAAGCTTTCATGTCATCATATGACAAAGAAAAGACATGTTTGTATTTTCTAAAAAAGGAAACTAGAATTTCCTTTACCTTTGTCTTCATCCACTTTCCTATACAAAATATCTTTAGGGAATTTTCAGTTCCCAAGTTCACTTCTTCTAGGTCCTCTGGGTGAGCAACAGTTGTTTTGGCCTTACTAGTATCTTGACTATCAAAGACCCTTTCAAGAGCTACAAGGCCTTTGGGGATTTTATTTGTTTTTAATTGGATTACCTCTTTTCCAAAAACTATGTCTTTTCCATTAGTACTCTCTACAAATCCATCAAAATCAATCTCCTGACCTTCATATTTATTAGCACAATTTAGGAATCTAAGAATATCTTGACCATAATTAAAAATTTGCCAATTGTATGCATTGCTAGGGATAGAGGGGCTTGTTTGTATCTCAAACATTGAATTTCCTATCAAAGTTATATCATCAGGTCTTAATACAATATTAGCAAGTAGATCAACCACTCTATTATGTCCTCTCTCCATCCAATCAATTCCAAAAGAATCAAACTGTTCAAAGGAATCCCAGACAACATTCTATATTGCCTCAATTTATTATTTTTTCAAGCATACTTAGCTCTTACTTGGGATATTACAACCTTAGAGTAACCAATTACCATGTTATCTTTTTGATTCCATGTTTTTTAGCAAGTTTCAATCCCAATAACGAGGCTTCATATTCCGCTACATTATTTGTACAAACAAAAGATAGTGTAAAAGAGAACTTATAAGTATTTACAGTAGGTGATACTAATAAATACCTGCATCGGATCCTTCTTTGGAGCTTGCACCATCAAAGTACATTTTCCATAGTCCTTGTTTATCAAAAATTATTGAAACTTCATTGTATATAGGTGCAGGATATCTCTCAATCTATCTTGGTGCTTCTTCTACCTTGAATTCACCAATGTCGGTATCTATAAAAAGAATTATCATCTTCAAGGACATGTTCCAACATATGTGCGACCCTATACTCTCTCATTACTTGGACATTTTTAGCATCAATGAGAAATGTGGCATAAGACATGTCACACTGCATATTGCCTTCCATAGATGCACTCCACTTCTGTGATAATAGCATTCCATAATTAGGTGGTATCAACCACTACCACACTCATTTTAAACTCTTTATCAGGGAAAGCCGCTAATCTATATGGAAGCTCATTTATCATCGGGGAAAACTTTAGTGGTGAATCTTTTCTAGTTGGCGAATTCTAGGAATCAGCCAAGGTGAAATTGGAAAATTTCTCCCACCCAATAGGGTGTCCAAATTGCTCAGATTTTATGAATTATAGGTCCAATACATGTCCATTTTCCAATGATTTTTTTAATGAGGCATATTTAAGCAACAAATTCGCCATTATCAAACTATACTTTTCAATTGCACCGACTAATATTTTTTCCTAGACCCCAAAAGTATTTAATAAAACACCTATATATTCACCAATACTATAAAAATAGAATTGCAACAAGACCCATTTCACCAATTAAAATTTACAAATAGTTTATTGTGAAGAACCATTTTGCTAATTAAACTTTATAAATAGTTGCTTATGAGGACCAATTTTTTCAATAACATTAAAAAATAATTTCATTTGAGGACACATTTCTCCTTGAAAATTACAACGTATTGTTGTATAAGCATGCAGGATTTGCCAAATTTTTAATATGGGTATGGGTATGTACAGGATCATCATGGAAAAAAAAGTCTCTTAAGTGGCAAAAAATTCAAAAAAATCAGTGTTAGGCAACTTGACGTAAAAATTTGAATAAGTTATCTATATTATTTCAAAAATATGTAAAAATAGAATCTGTAGAAAATTGAATGTAGTTTCTAAACTACTAGGTTTATTTAAAAGTAAATAAAATCTATTTGGTGAAAATTTGAAATTTCAATGCAATAGTACTTAAATTTCAGGGAAAAAATAAGAAGTAGGTGTTTGTCTGACCACCCTAACCATAATAAAATGATAATATTTTCTTATAATATTTTATATATAAGTAGAGGACTCATGTCTGGATGTGATGCATATTTTTTTGTAATTTTTTCTAAGTAAATAATTAATTATGAATTTTTGTTACAACTTTTAAAAATATAAAATTCGTGTCGACCACCTTAACTTGGTCAAAACTTCATGAAATTTAATTTTTCTTTTTTAATCCTATAGCATGTGAAGCATAGAATGTGACGATGTTTTGGATTCAAAAAATGTGATACTGTTTGAAAGTTATAGATGTTTTTCAATCAGCCCATCGATCAAGACTTTAGTCATAATTCTAATAGAAAATTAATAATAATTATTTATTAAATTCAAATTAAAGCATAATTTATATTGGTGGAAAGCTGAGAATTTCCTGTAAAAACCCTTTTCGTTTCATCAATTTTGGGTAAACAAAATGTCGTCACACATACCCTACAAATACCCATAATATTGCCACTTTTTGGCTCATCATGATCTTACACATACCCGTATGTGCAAGATCATCATTGAAAAAATAGGCCCTTAAATGTCAAATTTTTTTTTAAAAAATAGATTTAGGCAACTTGACGTAAATATTTGAATAAGTTATCTATATTATTTCAAAAATATGTAACAATAGAATCTATAGCAAATTGAATGTAGTTTCTAAACTACTAGGTTTGTTTAAAACAAAAAAAAAATCTATTTGGTGAAACTTTAAAATTTCAATGCAGTAGTACTTAAATTTCAAGGAAAAAATAAGTAGGTGTCTGTCTAACCACCCTAACCACAATAAAATGATAATATTTTTTTATAAGAGGGTATGTGCAAGATCATGATGGGCCAAAAAGTGGCAATATGATGGGTATTTGGCTGAAGACTATCTTTTTACCCAAAATTGATGAAACGAAAAGGGTTTTTAAAGGAGATTCTCAGCATTCCACCAATATAAATTATTCTTTACTTTGAATTTAATAAGTAATTATTATTCACTTTCAATTCAAATTATGACTAAAGTCTTGATTGATAGGCTCATTGAAAAACATCTATAGCTTTCAAACGGTATCACATTTTTTGAATCCAAAAGATGTGTCACATTCTATGCTTCACATACTATAGGATTAAGAAAAGAAAAACTCAATTTCATGAAGTTTTGACCAAGTTAAGGTGGTTAGACATACGAGTTTTTATATTTTTAAAAAGTTGTATTAAAAAATTCATAATTAATTATTTACTTAGAAAAAAATTACAAAAATATATGCATCACATCGGGACATGAGTCCCCTACTTATATCTAAAATCTTATAAAAAAATATTATCATTTTATTGTGGTTAGGGTGGTCAGAAACACCTACTTCTTATTTTTTCCTTGAAATTTAAGTACCACTGCATTGAAATTTCAAATTTTCACCAAATAGATGTTTTATTTTTTAAACAAACCTAGTAGTTTAGAAACTACATTCAATTTTCTAAAGATTCTATTCTTACATATTTTTGAAATAACATAGATAACTTATTCAAATTTTTACGTCAAGTTGCCTAACTTTGATTTTTCTAAATTTTTTGCCACTTAAGGGCCAATTTTTTCCATGATGATTCTGCACATACCTAAGATTTTAGATATAAGTAGATGAATCATGTCCTAATGTGATGCATATTCTTTTGTAATTTTTTTCCAAGAAAATAATTAATTATGAGTTTTTTATTACAACTTTTAAAAAATATAAAAAACTCGTATGTTTGACCACCTTAACTTGGTCAAAACTTCATGAAATTCAATTTTTGTTTTTAATCCTATAGTATGTGAAGCATAAAATGTGACACATATTTTGGATTCAAAAAATGTGATACCATTTGAAAGATATAAATGTTTTTCAATTAGCCTATCAATCAGGACTTTAGTTGTAATTCGAATAAAAATGAATAATAATTACTTATTAAATTCAAAGTAAAGCATAATTTATATTGGTGGAAAGCTGAGAATCTCCTTTAAAAACCCTTTTCATTTAATCAATTTTGGGTAAAAAAAATGGCATCAGCCAGATACCCATCATATTACCACTTTTTGGCTCCTCATGATCCTGCACATACCAATATACCATTTGAAAATCCCACGTAATTCACCAAATATGGAATCATGGACTGATATAAATACAATCGAAAGTGTCATTCATTCTTACACATTTTTTTCGGTTCTAAGGTTCTACTTCTCGATTCAGGAGTCAACGAAAGCCGAAAACATAGACTTAAAGGTGAGTGATCATTTCTTCATAGTGTTACTTGTTATAATAATAAGTTTTCTTTATCTCTTTTACATTCTTGCTTCAGTCTTAAAGATGATATTGAGTAGGGAATGGGATCTATATTATTATTCTTTGTCCTTAAACAAGACAATTTTTTCTAGTTTTTATTCGAAGTGAAATGAATATGTCGAGCGAATCTAAGATCAATATGTCAAGTGACTCAAGCAACAAGGGTAAGGATCTTGCCACTCCTTTGACTCCTTCCACTCCTCAAGGTGGTAAGGCCCCTACCGCTCCCTAGACTCTTGCCACTCCTTAGGGTGGTGACGAGACTCTTGCCACTCCTCAGGCTCCTCAAGGTGGTGAAGAGACTCCTGTTGCTCCTCAAGATGGTGAAGAGACTAGGAGGCCATCAAAATGCCAAAAAATTAGAGGTACCATATAGTATTACTTTGGAATTACCAAATCTTATGATCCATTAGGTCAAGATGGAGCTACATCATCAAATCTTCCACCAAATATTGGTAGCATTCACAATACCTCACCACCACTGGAAGGTCAAGTTGAGATATTTATTGATTTAAATCAAAATGTGTCAAATTAGGATGGAAATATTGTAGAATATTTTCCAAGGGATACCTTGGTCCTAGTTATCTAGAATGAGATAATTGACTTAGATGAGGATGATGATGTTGGTAGCAAGAAAAGGAAAATTAAACCAAAATGGGGGCACGAGTGGGAAATGAAAAGAAATTTTCAACTTGGTTGGTTGTCAAAATACACATTCATGGTACCAATTGGGATTGGCAATGCAAATGATATTGAAAAGGAAACATTGGCCAAATGTAATATTTGTAGTTGGAAATGTGGAAGAGCCAAGATGTTGCAGCTAAAGATTGACACTATAGAAAATAATATTGGTAAAGTTTATGAAAGGGAAATCATAGATGGAAAGGAAGAATAAGTTTTATTATGGAAATCAAAGGAAGAATTTCTTCATGATATGTATGCCGCAGATTATGCAGAGCATGAAAAATGAATGGTGAACATTGCTGCATGTAAAGGTACACTTGAGGCTCAATTTGGAAAAGAAATGGAAACAACAAATCTATCAAAAATTGTTCATATGAGTGTTGTTTTTAATATTTTATCCAAAGGATGTCCTATGACAGACTACCCAGAATATTCTTATTTATTATCTTATTTGAATGTTCCTCACTATCCCTACTCACATTGGTTAGTAAACGTTGGATGGGAATGGGAAAACTATCTTGCTATAGTGGAAAAGGAAGATTTAAAGGATAAAGTAAAAGAGTCAAATTTCATTGCATTATATTTAGATGAAGCTACTTCAATAGATAATACTTCTTGGGTCTGTATGCATTTGTATGCTATAAAACAACATGTTTTCCAAGCTCATCTTCTCTATGTTCATAAAATGAAGAACAATTCAACATCGAAAAATATATTTGAACTAGTCAAAAATTATTTGAATGAAATTGCAAGTATGGATGAGTTGACAATTGCGAAAAAGTTGGTGTGTGTAGGAGCTGATGGAGTTGTAGTGATGTAGGGTCAAAGGACATATTTTTGCATAAAGTTACAAACTACTTATGCACCATACATGCTTGGAATTCATTGCATGGCCCACAAAATGAATTTAGCATTCAAAATTGTAAGCAAGTTTCCTATAGTATCAAAATTTGAAAATCTAGTCTGTGAGATCCGCGCATACTTCTACTGAAGTCCTAAGCATTTCACAAAATTTCAAAATTTTGCTGAGGGAATAACACCAGGAAACAAGCTTCTCAAGGATGTTGATACCAGATGGATCTCCTTGCATGGACTAGCGCAATGAGTTATTTTAGAATATCAATCATTGATTGGAGTGATATATGAAAATAATAGCACAATAGAAAAAGCTCCTGACCTCTTAGATAGGTTAAGCGATATAGAGACACTCTTGAATTTAACTAGTCTTCTCCCCATGCTAGATGTGATGAACAAGCTTGTGAAGAAAGAACAAGACAAAACTATGTATATTAATGAATATTACAATCTACGTAAACATACATGCTTAGCCCTCGATAATATATATCTAGATCTAACACAAGATGGCACAAATTATTTCATGTGGTAGAAAATTACTAATTTGAATGATCCTAATAATTATTTACAATTTAATGCAAGCAAGAACTTATGCATCTATGTATCTGGATATGAGATACAAATGTACCAATGTAAGATAGCCATGCACTCTAGTAGAGAAGTAGCTATTAACGAGGAAGATTTTCAAGGCATTGCTAAATCTTTTAGTGATAATTTGAAGGAAATTAAAAAATCTCTTTCCTAAGAGATTCGTGAAAGATTCACTCAACATGAAATACTTGAAGCCATGAGTATTTTGAATCCTCAATTTTGGGAAAACTGAGATAACCCAAAATATTTTCATGCTTAGGTAAAAATCTTGATTGAACAATTTTTGAAAACTGTAACATACAATGAGCATAAAATAGAAGGAATTTTAGATGAAGCCCAGCTTAGAAAACAATGTAGGTATTTTGCAATAGCTATGAAGGACTAGTATAAATCCATGGACAAGGACAAGGCCTTTGAACCGAGATCAATAAAAAAGGTTTGGAAAAACTTAGGTTACAGTGAAATATTGTGTGGTTCAATATCAAAATATTTCAAACATGTTGATTTATGTCAAACAATGATATTGGGTTCAGTGGAGGATGAAATCAAGGTTAAGAAACAAACTAGACAAGAATTTGGAAACTTGCTTGAGGATGAAAGGAACTACGTATAATGTCATAAATTTTCCTTCTGAAAGGGCACTCATAATCTAGAGGTCCACATGTGAAAGAAGAGGGACTAGGTTGTGCAACACTCCAATTCCAAAGTCTGGTACTAGTGGCACTACCAGTGGCAATGGGACTAGGACATATGACATTGACAAAAATGGCACAATGAATGTTGAATTTGAGACACAGGCTGAAGAAAATGAAGAGTAGACTTGGATTCAAATTGAAGATGATGCTTTTACTTTATCTGATGATGAACGGTAGTTTGAGTACCCTAAGTCTATTTGGGAAATGAAAGAGAATTAGCAACTTTTAGGTATTTATACTGCACTTCATGGATCCCAGGATCAGTTTCCATTGTTCCATACTGTAGTTGATGATATTTTATATTGTATTTAATGAAATTGTGAATCATTTCACTTCATGATATTTTATTTTATATTGCACTTCATGAATCATATTCCAAATTCAAACTGTAGTTGATGACATTTTATGTTGTATTCCATGAAATTGTGATATTTAATATTTTATATTGTATTTTATTTTTTATATTATTCCATACATAGCATTCAATGAGGTGTCATATTGATATGATGATTGATGATGCCTTTGAAATTTTAAGGCAAGATAAGTCCATAATGTCCCATGGTCACTAAAACTTGGAACCTTAGAGCTAAAGTTTGAAGTTTCAAAGTTTTCCAAAACTCTAACCCACTGACTAGAAAGATGACCAAGAAGGACTTGCAACTCAACAAAGTGAACCATCAACCAATTTGGGGAATTGGGAAGTTATGAAAATTTAGAGCTCTGAAACAAGGTTATAAAACTTTGAGGACTAGCGACTAAGGTTAGTAAAAGCATCAAAACCGACACTTTGAGTGATAGTAACTACAAAAATGAAACTAACTAAAAATCCATCATTCTAATTCCAATAATAGATAATCCATGAAAAAATACTCAACAAAAGTCAAATAAATCCACACACCCTAACTCAAACTAAAAGGTTAGGTCTAAAACACTTGCAACTCAGTTTCTCAACAAAGTGAACCAAGTCAGGGAATCAAGAAGTTATGAAAATTCAGAACTCTGTGATAAGGTTGTAAAACTTAGAGGACTAGCAAATAAGCTTGTTTTTCTCCTTTATTTTGAGTCTATCTGTATCATCTCTCCAGCTGTAACATTTGACATGAATTATTAATGAAATGTGATCAATGATCTTTCAATAATCCTCTGTCATTAATATAATGCATTGATGTATGCTTTAACTATGGATTTGGTTTAATGATCCAGTTAAAGTACCTTGATTAAAGCATGAATTCATATAAATGTTTAGTGGATATGCTAAGTAGTCATGGAGATTGAGTATTGATGTGTGAATTGTATTGCAATTTCACTAAGATTATGGATGCCTGGAATTAAAATTACCTTATAGTTCATATTTTAATTGTGTTAAAAGTAAAACTTGAGCATGTACTCAGCGATTCATCACTCAACTCAATTCTTTTTAGATTAATAACATATTAACAATAGTCTTAGTAGCATATAAAACAATGAACATCATCAATCATTTAAATTGTATCTGGAAGTTGAAACCACTACAAAACTTTTTCTTCAAATGATATAATAAATAATACACATAATTGAACATCAACACATTACTGAAGTCTAAATTTAATCTTTTAAATTGATTATCACATGAAGGAATACATAGATGTATTTTCAATGAAAAATATTTCTCAAAGAAAACTCTGCACAAAGCTGAGTTAGAACTTGGAAACTCATATTATCAAAAATTAAATCACTACATCACCTTTTCTAGCAACTTCCACTCTACAAGTGTTGGAATTGTTATTTTCTCTAACCGATGTTGTTTGACTTGAAGATTTGTTAACAATTCATGATTCAAATTGGAACCTATCTTGGATTCTTCATTCAATTTTACATTCAAGGTTAGAAATGGTTTGATGGAATCCAAAAATGTCACCACATCTAGGTTCTGAGGAAATTGGTCCAAATTAATCTTCCTTGCATCCTCCATCTTCTTTATGAAATCATTCTTTCCAATGAATCACTCATTTGTGTCAAAATCCTCTAGCAAACCAAGATCTGTGAATTTCCTTCCCTTTTCATCCACCATCTTCATCTTGTCTGCACCCAAATGCAAATATTCCTCTGTTTCACGCATTCTTCAACACTTTTAAATGACATATGACAATGTCATTGATGTAGCAAGCTGATTAGTAAACCCTTTTGATTTCAAAACATTTTCACTAGCTTTGTAGACTATTTTTTGAATTT
Source organism: Sequoia sempervirens (assembly GCA_007258455.2). NCBI lineage: Eukaryota > Viridiplantae > Streptophyta > Pinopsida > Cupressales > Cupressaceae > Sequoia > Sequoia sempervirens. The sequence continues at coordinate 31,506 of VDFB02008306.1, forward strand.
GATTTGTTGATTTCTCTAATGCCAACACATTTTTTTTGTCCATTAAATATTTGTTGAGCTTATGATGTTGTTTGATAGCATCAATCAATTGAAACATGTCACACAAATGATCAATCCCCTGCATTATTGCATCCCTGACCTTTTGTTTCATATGCCTCATTATTTCTCTACAAAATACAAATAACTTGTTTTGACAAGAGTTAATTTCATTTTTTACTTCCATCAGCTCTGCCTCCAATCTTTCATTTCTTTTTCTCTCCTCCATTTTTTGTTCCCACTGTGCATTTCCATTTGCAATGCTTAGTCTTAATTTTTCTGTAGTAGATTTTTCCTTATCATATTTCTTTTTGCTCTCATCTAGCCTTTGCTTCAGTTCATTCACTATAGTCCCATTCTACTTATCCTCTTTGCTTGTTGATATAGAGGCAAATTTTTTAATTCTTTTTTTCTAATTCATTGCTCTTGTTATCTACTACTTTCCTCTTTGCTTTCTCATTTGCTAGGTCTTCCTGTAACTTTTCAATTTGAGTTTGCAACCTTTTTTTCTCTCTATCTTGCTTTAGCAATGATGTGTACATTAATTCATTGTTTTTCTTTGGTACATTAATTTTGTTAGTATTTCTAAGTGAAGAAAAATCCAATTGAAAATTATTCACCTAGAATTCAGATGGAACCATCTGATTTTCTAGTTTGTTTTGAACTGTGGGAACAAGAATTGTGTACTCCATGATTTCTTTACTTGTGTCAAATGTGGGTAATACATGTTGTTTTAGGATATGAAGTTAGAGCAGACACTCTCCATCAGTTGCTTCTTTTTTTTTTATTCAATTTTGATTTCTTTTTAAACTGTTCAATGTAATCAAAACTTGGGGATGCAAGAACATTGGAATGGTTGAATGATGAAGGAATAGGAGTACTTGCAGTTGCTAATGATGTCACATCCATACTAACCAACATTGGGGGAGTTCCTGGAAATAAATCCTTTGTGGTGGATCCACTAGTAGTGTGAATTGGAGTTGGACCTGTCAAAATCCTTTGCCTCTTCTATATGCCTTGATCGCCTGGTATTTCTGTGGTATATTGTGTTGTTGTACTCTTGTGTGTAATTTTTTGATGTAGCACATGTTAACCACTACTAGTACTACTACCCATACCATCACCACTAGAGGCAGTGCCAGTTGCACTAAGCCCTCCACCATAGGCATGTCCTAGTTGTGATTGTGTCTGACCATGAGGATGAGGATTTGAACTTGAAGCTTTAACAAATTGACCTATATACCCTAGGTCTACTTTTTCACCTCCAACCCCAAGGCCAATTTTATCAGCTACTTTTCTATACTCCACATTGGTTACCATCCAAGGGCCTTGTCTTTGGGACCCCCCAAAGGACCACCTTCATAACCCATTTTTTTTAGCTATGAATGCTCCTGTAGTAAATGCTTCTTTTGTGGCCTCACTTAAACCAAGTTTCAAATTGACATGGATTTCTTCTTCCCTATCATCATTAGATTCATCATCACTTTATTTATATTCTCATTCATCTGGATGCTCTATATTCCAAAATTTTCTAAACTCAAGATCTACTTCATTATCTTCATACTCTGCAAGAGCTCTTGGATCACCTAGCTCCTTCCTCATAGACCAAAAGGTAGTAATTTTTTTATCATGACCAATTTTTTCCTATAACTTCCTTCTCTAGAGAATTAGGCATTTTTACTCTACTAGATGGTTTATGAATTTTTTTTAGAAAAGTTGTTGTACCTCCTAATTTTCTTTTCATGCAATGCAATAATTTCTGCTAACAATTGTTCAAAAGAAATACCATTCTCAACAAAACTTTTCTCCATTGCTAATTTGACCTCATCCCAAGAATCCTTGTTTCTCAAGTTTTCAAGCAAGGGTTTACTTTGATGTTGAATTCTACTTCCAAAATTCTTATTTAGTACAATCATTGATTTAATGGTGTCACTTGGATCATACTACCAGTGATCGATATCATCAAAATAAAAAAAAATTCAAAAGATAATGTGCCACACTAAATTATTTTCTCTTGAATGTGATCCATCCACATGAAAAAGGTAAAGAAGGAAATAAGGTCTTCTTTCCCTGACTGGTAAAGTGTCTTTCATCAATACTCTTCATATGCCTTACATATTCCAAAGCAAAAACCCTTTCTGTCACATGTATTGGAATTTTTATGGTTGTACTTTCGATCCACAAAATCTTAGTACAATTTATTCTTCCATTAACTACCAATCAACCAATTGTATCTCTTTTCCTAGATGAATTTAGTTTTTACATGAGATAGGAAATCTAGGCATTGGAGTATTTGTAATTGCTTGATGCAATCGAGCCAGAAAGTAGTCTACAAAATGATTGTAGTTCTTTCGAGAATCATGAATCCTTATCACAATGGTCCATTCATATACTGGAAGTGGAGCCATTTTCGTTTCCTCAACATTACTATAGGGTTCAATCTGAAGCTTGTTGGTCTGAAACATTCCTATAAATTTGAATAGAAAAAGATAGCACAAGTAGGTTGTGAACCTAAATGTCTTGGTGGAAATTCCTTTAATCATTAAAAATTGTTTATGCATGGATTCTACAATGTGCCCAATAAAATTATATTTGACATGTGGAACACGATAATGGATATTATATACCATTTCAAGGAGGCTTGCATCCACTTCCAAATTGCTATCTAGTTTGAGGAAAAATGCTAGCATGGAAATAGTATCCTGAGACCATGGTTTAAAAATATTCAAATCATAAGGAGGCTTATGATAATCTTTCAAATTTTTTCTATCCTGAACAATTCTATTTAAGAAAGAATTTTTCTCCGTCTCATCCACTACTTCA
>VDFB02008307.1:0-29338 GCA_007258455.2 Sequoia sempervirens
TATCTAGATCATCTAATATGGATGGTGACAATATTTTTGAACCCATATGATAATGCTTGATCGGTGATTACTGATTGTTGACACTTGACATTATTATTTTTTAATTTTAATTTACAATATATATCATGACATTAGAGTTTGACTAATTGATACTTTAATATTTTTATTTTTATGGTGATGTTGTTTACTATAGAATATATGATACTATGTGTGGTATTTTGAACTTAACTACTACTGCAAATATGTATATATTTCTGATTTTTATATGTTTTCATATGGATGAACCCAAACCCAAAAATAAATTTGACCAAACATGAACCAATACCAAGACTGGTAACTTGGGACACTAGGGTTTGGATCATAAATAATTAGTGTTAAATTTATGTAGTGTCTTTTTGTCATAGTCTAGTCATAGAGGCAATAGGTATCTTTCGTTTTGAAGTATTTACCTCAACTTTTAATATACTATATCTGATTCATCTCTATTCTTCTAAAACCATAATATTTATTGAACAATCAAGTGATTGCAGAAGGTTTCTATGAGGCACGTTAGAAGTTATCCTCTATTCCATTTTAAAGAACTATTAAAAAATTAAAATGAGACTTAGTAATACTAATAAAAAAATGTTAATATTTTGTCTCCATCAAACTTTAGCCAAGAAAATATATTAAATTAATCTTGAGAGAGATGGTGGGTCCTGCACGCCCTTAGGAAGGAGAAATAAACTTTAAAAAAATTGAATCTTTTATTGTTTTTTAATGTTTGAAGCTCTCAGCCTATAGGGAACAGCTAGCCGTCCCCAAACTGCCGAAAATGTTTCCTAGAGTTTCCTATGAATTTTGCTATTTCGGGGACGGCAGGGGGACGTCCCCTTTGCGTTCCCCCGTCCCGAGGACGGCAGGGGACTGGGATAGGGGGTTTTGGGGCAAGGAACACATCCTCGTGTAACCCTGATAAATATTGAACTTAAGAACAAATGAACTATTAACATTTATGAAATAGTGAATAACAACTTAAACTTGAATCCGCTCTATGGACTCTTTTGAATAACCAATCATGGTAGGGATTGAAGAGAAATGCATGATAGGGCATTAGAAAAATTGTTCATCACAAGTAAGCCCAAGGGCATGCTCATACCCCCTTTGGCCCCAAGTGGAAGGAATAGCCAACCAAGACAATCCCATCGAACTTAGAGTTGGTGTACTTACAATGTGAGAACCTATACATTATTCATCTCAATCAAGCCCAAGGGCGTGCTCATAACCCCTTGGTCCCAAGTGGAAGGAACATCCAACCAAGCCAATCCCATCTGACTTAGGGTTGGCGTACTTAATGAGAGAACCTATACCGCCCTTCTCTAACATGTCTCCTTGCCAACCTTACACATGATTGCTTAAAGAAAAGGATGATGTTTATAATAATATAAATAGATTCAATATTTACTTATCTACCAAATGAAACATAACATTATTGCATATTAGTTATTATGAAATGAACTATATATAAATTCATATGCCTATCAAAATTATATATTAAATGAATATACTTTAATGGCCAACCCCATTCTGAGTTTTTTGGACTTTAGATTTTTTGTTCAATGTTTTCAGTTTGGTCTGTGGTCCGTTTTATGGAACTTGTCTCATAACATTGCATGAAAAAATGAGCAGCTCACAAAAAGAAGTATGCATGAACAAGGTGATAATTTTCTGAGATACTGTCTAACACTTTTTCATAAGCAAACTTGGCATTTCACTATTACATTAGCAGCCAAATGACATCCAACATGTGCAAGATTAAACAGAGTACTAATCTGAAGCTTGTATGATATCATGAACACTCAGAATTACAAAAGGAAGCTACAGAAGTACCGAGGTTAACTACAGAAGATCTGAAACATAGAACTCTTCATGCAATCAATTGGGAGTTCCCCTTTTACATACATACTGTGCAATATTAATGGCAACAACATGACAATACTACACCCTCAAAGTGTGCACAGCAACTTTCAGACCTTTATATTGACTCCCTGAGATGAATATGCAGGTCCTTCATTCATTATACAGACTTAGCATTCAACAGCAACTCTTATACAATTGACCCAAGTGTTTATAATGACCAACCTTACAATTCTGAGCACTCAGAAATGTGAAACGGCAGCAAGAGGTTTTCAGACTTATGACACAGACTTTCTGAGATGAACTGGGCAGTTGTTACTAAGGTCTTTCTACTCAGACGTGTGCAGATTGATTACAATAAAGATAACATATGTTCAGAACCCTCAAACCTAGAAATAGTCGTCCAACTTGATAGAGACGAACAACAACATCAAGAACAGATTAAAGACATCGCTGGAACACTGTAGCGAAGTACTGTTCACGGTACTGTGGCGGAATCTGTTCATGGCACTGTAGCAAATCCCTCCAAAATGATTTGTCCAGCAGCAGAAAGTCTCCAATATCCAACATTAATAAACTTCCAAACCCTTGCACAAATCCAAATTGAAGATATATTCGTTCCACACCAATTTTGTCTCTGAAAGAGACTCACCACATTGCAATAACACTCTCATAGAAAGCCTGAATGACTTCCTCCACATATCCAGATAGGGTAGTTAGTTTCACTACCGAAACTGGTGACAAAGATGAGGGTATCCGTCCTCAACCAACTGCAAACAATAACTGGAAACAATCCAACAGAGTCTCCTTAAGTTGTCAAATCCATCATACCCAAATGAGAGCCAAAAAGCCACTTTGTAGAAGGTGAGAGGGAAATTAGGGCAACTTTATGTTTGAATCCTTTTCCCTCTAAAAACCTTTTAATATTATTGCTTTATACTTTAAAACATAATCAAATATTCCTCAAAGGGGTGTCCTACTCAAAAGTAAACTAATTTACCTTATTCAGCCTTCTAAAACAACATTAAGTTATCTCATTAGGCACCAAGATACTTTTCAATGACCACCTACCCCCTCACTTAAGTCATAAAGTTATTTCATTAAAATAACTTAAGTGACTGATTAAAAGAAAATATTAAATAATCCAACCTTAGGCTCTCCAACACCACCATAGAAATAACATGGCTAAGAACACCATGGGTCTAAAACCAATTTCTCGAAATTGACTTACTATAAATAGCAATTGCTAAAAATAGTAAGCACTCACCAAATATCAAAATGACCAAAATATTAACGCTCATCGGACAGCTACCACACATTGCCCAAACAAGAAACCCCACACTGCTCTACCACTCAGACCAGTTACTAAATATAGAACTTACTAAAAATAGTAAGTGTGTCGCAACTAGACTAGTCGAAAGAAGGACATCGAAAATGGGGACATTACATATACATTCAATTGCATACCAATTACTTATTATAGCAATGTCTCTTGCTTTTCTAAGTGCACATTATTATTTATGATTCTTTTGATGATGCCTCTCCTTTGAAGTGTGTCTCCTTTTATATCCCCACGATGGGGGAAAAGGCATGGCTTTCCCATTGTATCTTTCCCTTGATAAGGGACACATCCTCTGCAGATTGATTGCTGCCTCTTCCTAGTCAATCGATGTATCCTGATATTATTTGATAAGACATGTCCCTTGGAAGAATCGCTGCTGCCAAGGAGTTGTCATTTAAATTTGTTTAAAGATAATTAATGTTGTTCTCTTAGTTACCATCACTACCCTGTATCATAATAGCTGCCTTTCAAAACATTAATCGTTGCTGCTTATATCATGATCACTGGTATGTTATGATTAACTCATTGCCTTACAATAATTAAGTTGTCTTTAAAATAATTTTAGAACTGCTGGTTATGTATTACTTATTTAATTCTCTCCATTTTTAAAAACTGAAACTCCACATATATTTATTGCTGCCCTACTATATGATCGCTGCTCACTAAGAATCAATAATCTGTCTTGGGCGACTTCATCAATCCAGGCATGTACAATCGATCAAGAAGAATATAATAGATTTAAATATAATTTCTGTTGTATCATGGTGGGGGCACGCCAGTTAGATAACCACATTTAAGAAGAGTCAATCAAACAAGGGTCAATGCAAGTGTAGAGGGTCAATGTTGAAGATCAAGTGTGTTGATTCACAAATGATGTCAAATTTACAATCTGGCCCAAACATTTGTTTTTTCCCCCTCCTACGATAGTGCTAGTCAAATGAGAGAGTAAATGATGGAATGATGCATTTATGAGGATCAATTAATGCTATCTACACATGTTCAATTCGAAACAATAGCCCTAACTTTTTTTGAACGACAGTTATAAGTTCCCGGTTTGCCAAGACAATATCAAATTTGTATTGGAATTCATTAGAAAACAATATAATATTTAGTAATTGATGGTGTCATACTCCTTTCATAGACCAATTTTGTAAGTGTTATTTTTCTCTTCTTAGACTATGGAGCTCTTGCTAGGTATGCCTAGGGTACTGCCCAGGTCCCTGGATTCTTTGTGGGTCATTTCATAGAAGCACCCTCAGAGAACCTGTACCCTAGTCCTACTCAAGGACGAACCAAAACAGTACCCACACGTGTATTGATGGCACCTTCAAAATTTTCAAATTTTAAATGCCCATGTTGAAACAATTTGAGTTGCACACTCAAAAGTATACCTGCAAAAATCCACCTAAGTTACCTACTTTGGAAGGCTATAAATCAGAGCCAGTTGATTTTCATGTCAAATCCTTTCATAGACGTACTCATGTGATATATGTGAACATGCATGTTAGTTTTCAGTTTCCCATGATGAGTTTTGACAAGGTTTTGAAAAGCGAAGCTGGAGGGTTCTGGCATTGTTTTGCTATTTGCAAACTTTGTCCTGCGAAGTGGCCTTCTGTTTGAGTTGATATTTTGCAAATGGATGATCGTCATGTCAAACGGATTGTTTCTCTCCATTCTCCTCACATTCATATGCTTCCTAGTCCAGTTTAAGAGCCTCATGATAAAATTTGATATTTTTACCAGGCCAAAAGCAAATGCAATTTGTTCAATTTTTGCATCTGCATTGTCAAAATGTTTCAAGAAGGTCAAGTTTGACCCTTAATATCTTTTGACAAATGTGGATTGAAGGAAATCCCTCTTGCACACGTAGTCAGTGTACCCAAATGAACAAGTGTGTCCAGTGGTAGCTTCCCAGAAGATTATTTGGTATTTTTTCGAAGTGGCAACTTGGTGAGCCCTAGTTGGTTTCTGATAGGTGCAATTGCAGAAATGTCTGAATGAGCCACTTTGGTAGTGAATATCTTGCACCTCAAGATGAATTTTGCTCAGTCATTTGTTGCACTGAATTCTTGGGTCAAATGTCTACATGGCTGCTCAATTTCAGGCCCCTAGAATGAGTTTTGATGGGTCATTTAAATGTCTTCTGACTGCAACTAGGTCAAAATTAGTGTTCCGAAAACTTTCAAATTCTAACAACCCATTTCTCATGTTGGTCCAAAACATCTCCAGCTCCATTTTCGTCAAAATCGGAGATCATCTGATGCATTATTTCAATGCATTTCACTCGCAACAAAGGCATCTGGTTGGCCAATTTACAAAGGAGGTACCTGAAATACTTCAATGATGCAAGTTTTGAGGAAATGGGTTTTCTCTAAATAATTGATAATGTCCCTACGCAAATTTTCGCGGTTCCAAGTGTCCCGGTTTTCCCGCAATGGATTTTCCCTATTTGGGTCGCAGCCAAAATTAAAATTTCACTATTTCCTAAAGTTTAAACTGCAAATGTTTGAAATATTTTTAATATTTAAAATATTATTGCAATGAAAGTGCACGGGAATAGAGGAAATTTTAGTGCAACATCAAAATATTTGACAATTATTATGAACTTTATAAAGTTTAACAAACTTTATTAAAGAAAGTCTTCCCCGCCAGACCGTGGAAATAATGTTCACGGCACAGGAAACTTTCGGGCAAGTGGGGAGAATGCCCGGAGGATAGTGCAATGAGGAATTGAGTGTTTCCTTCGCCATGGAGGTGTCTCTAATGTATTTTGGGCAGCTTCAAATAGGATTTGAGCAAGAGTTGATGCAAAGAGGAATGTTGTTCACGTTTTTTGCTTTCTAGCTAGTTTTTGGAGGCTCTGTTTGGCTCAAAATTGCTGCTCCATGGTCTGAAATCATCCCCTGACCATTCCTAATGCTTGGGCATAGTTTTTAAGCATGTTTGGAATGATTTTTGGTTGTTGGCAAAAGCAAAAACGCCCTCTCATTCAGAAAAACGACCTAAGCTTGCATTTGCAATCAAAATGTATCAAAATTGTTTAAGGAAATTCTTACACAGGCCATCAAAGCTCATTAATGAAGGTAGCCAAAGTTGTAGAACAAAGGATGCAGAGCAGGAAACAAGCATTCCTCGCTAGCCCATGAAGAGGAGGGTTGACATCACCACAAGGACACAAGGGCACGGGGAGATGTTTTAAAAATGTTTTGAAATTTTAACATCTTGGGCTCTATAGCATGGTATGCCTGCCAGCCCGTGCAAGTTGGAATGACGTGAGGAGGAGGCTATAGGGAAGCGAGGAGGTGAGGCATAAAGTCTTATTTTAAATTTTTTTATAATATTTTCCCATGAGCTTGAACAATTCTTGCTGCTGTCACAAAGTGCAATGGGATAGCAGGGATTGGAGGATGTTTCAATGTGGGTCCAGTGAAAAGGTTTAAAAGGTATTGCTACAGGGTTATTTCGATGGTGATTTAAAGGTGCCCAGTGAATAAATTGAAATCTTCACCGATTAAAAAAGCAAAGGAGAATAGATTTTTAAAATATGAAGTAAATACGGGTGCGGGTGAATATATTTTAATAAGCCCGATATAAATTTTAAAATGGTCTTCAAAAGTGAAAAGTGAAAAGTGCAGCAAAGCAAAGTGTAAATTAAAATGGGCACAGTAAGATTTTATAAAGTGAATGCGATTATTCACTTTATAAGAGAATATTTCTTTGCTGGGAACGAAGGTTTTAGCAGAGGAATAAAACATTTGCAGCCTTATATAAAGTATTCAAATGCCCTCATTATTTAGGTGTAAAACTTTAAATGCAAAATAGGTTGAATGTTTTATTCGCTGGAGATGAAAGTGCGAAGTGGGATTTTCACAACAAAACAAAGGCAAAGTAAATGATTTTCATGGGAGAGCAAACCAATTTTTTCACTGCAGGGCAAAGGGAGAGCAAAGTAAATTTTTTACAAAGGAGTAGAATATTGGCAGCCTAGGTAAAATGAAGCTGATAATTTTTCACCACAAGGGTAAAAGGAGAAGACAAGGTTTTCACAGAGACTTTTTTATCTCACAAGCAGATTGTAAGAAACCAGGTGTCTCTCAACCCAAATCTTTTGACTAAGAATGCATTTTTGTTTGTTTTTGCAATTTTTGATTTTTTTTGTGGTTTTTGCAAATAAAGGAGATGGTACGATTTTGCATTAAATGCTTCTAAAAATTATGATAAATTCTAGAATGCGAATTTGAAGTAAATGTACTCATAAGTTGGTGCCAAAAGACTATTAATCTTGCAAATCGATTACAATAATAGATCTATGATGTGTGAGCCAAAAGGCAAGCATGCATATGGAAAAAGCAACTATTAAATGAGTAAGAAACCTGGTATTTTATTGCAGCGATCTGAGAACCCGCTGTAGCATTCCATGTGCACAAAAGGAAAAAAATATCCAGCTCCAAATTGATCACAAATGCATCCAAGGATTGTGCAACCCCCAATGGAAGTGAATATTTAACAAAAAGCAAGGCGTTTCAAGCTTTAAATCCACACGCCTTCCAGCTGTAACAGTACGGCTATGGCAGCAAGCAAAGAGGCTGTACGGTTGAGAAAAGAGATGCCAAAATATTGGAACAACAAGATATAAATCGATTCCTGGCCTTGATAAACTTGTTCTTCTCAAACCCTTCCTGATTTTTCCTCTATAAGCACAAAGGTACTGTAGCGTACTGCTCACATGCATTGTAGTGTTACTGTTCACGTGCACTGTAGCGTTACTATTCACATGCACTGTAGCGGGTACTGTAGCAGCCAACAAACCCTTTCAAACTGCTCAAGAAACTTGAATAAAAACTTCTCAAATATGCTCTGTAATGACTCCTGTGTGAAGCCACTCAACTGACAATCTTCAACTGGTATTTCACAGCCTCAGTATGTCTGATTCTGAAGAGTTGGCGTTCTCCAAAACCTAATTGCAGAAACCCTTGTTTCTCCAACTCCAAATGTTCTCAGAGAGAAAAGACAAAATTTGAATAATCAATCAATAATGAGTTCTATTCTGTCTTGAGAAATGTAGAAACCCTAGTTCCCCTTTTTTTCTGTCTCTGACTGTTTTGTGACGTTTTGAAGGTTTTTGATGTTTTGTGATTTTTTTTTGGGTGTTTGCATAAATAAAGAAGAATGCAATTTTGCTTGAAAATAAGAAATAAATTCAACAAAAATTATCTAGCTCCGTAAATATCAAACCCTAATACAAATACTGAGTCTGGATCATATATTATTCTTCTGCAACTATTACAATGAAGATCTGATAACATGCGAAGTAAAAGGCAATGATTTTTGAAAACCTGATTTTTGATACAGCAACAAATATTCTGATGAAAAAGGTACGGCTGCAACAAGTATGCCCTTCTCCCTCTGTCTGGTGATTGCAGATGACTCCAGATAAGTAGGCGCCTCAACTGCTGAAGGCAGAGATCAAAAATATAAGGCGATTTTCTCTCCTTAATAAATACGCCTCAAGCTGGATGGTACGGCCCTGGTACAGAAGTACGACCTGCTGTACTGAATCAGCAATTAATGAATTTGTACGGCCTTCTCTGTAGCTCTCCAGATCTCTGAAATATGGGCGCCTTGATGAATAGAAGGTCTCCTGAATGAATTAAGATGCTGAAGCTCTGTAAATAAATAACCTCTGATGCTCTGTGATTCCTCCTGTATGAAGAAATCTCTCAGTTGCAATAAATCAGGTGTTATTTCACACCCTCTGAACTGCTTCCAGTGGAGATGGCTCGTTCTCCAAGGAATTCGAGTTTCAAACCCTAAGGTTCTGTGCTCAGACAAAAGTTGATCAATTCTCAATATCAATAATCACATAATGGCCCAAAACCCAAGGAAAATGCACTATAATGCTCAAAAGTGCGATTTCCTCAATAATAGGGTTTTAATAAAATATTCACTTTTAATTCTTTTAATTCTTCCATAGTCTCAGCCAAAATATTTTATTATAATTTAATGATCAATTTTGGCCCCTTCTGATGATGGCGCACCCCTCAAGAAGAATCACTTAAGTTATAATTTAATATTATAACTTAATATTATACTCATTAAATAATTAATATTTAATTAATACAATTAAATATTAATATTTCTCTCGTTACTCATCATTATTTCGTGCAGTGAACGAAGTGATTACGAGCATTTGCCAAAGCCATCACTGCTAAAAATAGCGAGGTCCCCGTATTTGCCGGGGAGCTGCTAAAATAGCAACTCAAAAGTCTCCAGATCCAAGCTGGCAGAAAGCCCTGCGGTCAAACTCGCCCAGTGAGCTAAGCCAAGCTCAGAAGTGACCCTCTATCGGGTCTATGCGGCCCTAGAGGGTGGTATGATTAGAGCCAATCGTGCTCAGAGATGTCCTTTGAGAAGGGACATGACAGTCGCCCCCTCACGAAATTGCTTGTCCTCAAGCAATCTCAACGCCGGATGCTGCAGAATCTCCTCGCTCTCCCATGTCGCATCCTCAACAGGCAAATCTCTCCATTTCACCAGATATTCCCTGATAGTCCTCCGACGCAACTGTCTCTCCCTATACTCCAGGATGGACTCAGGTACTAAGATCAATTTTCCCTCATCATCTAAGGGAGGTAGAACTGCAGACGGTACCACACGATGACCCAACGCCTTCTTGAGGCGTGATACATATTACATTGTGTGTACCTGCTCTGCTGGAAGCTCAAGCTAAGTAAGCCACCTGCAGCAAGCTACCAGGGATCACAGAGGGACCCGTGTAAAAAAGTGGCTTAAGCTTCACCGACCCACTCTTCCTAAGAATTGGGTAGCCAGTAGGGCTACCGGCGGGTAAACCATGTCACCAACCTCGAAATGTCTCTCCGTCCTCTTCTGATCCACATACTGCTTCTGCTGATTTTGTGCCTTGGCTATATTTTCCTTGAGAGCCCTCATAGTATCCTGACTCTCCTGCAACCAACCTCCTGCACTCGGCACTCTACTGTCGCTCGGTAGCAAATCAAGGAAACTCGGCGCCTCATACAATTTAAGCGCCATGAAGGCTGACATCTGAATGGTCATATGGAATGTTGAGTTATAGCAATACTCACACAAATGTATCCATTTGACCCACGCCTTCTGCTGCCCTGCTATGTAGTTTCGGAGGTAACCTTCCACCCACTTGTTCACAATCTCCATCTGCCCATCAGTCTGCGGGTGGTAACTAGTGCTCGGAGTGAGCTCGGTCCCACAAAGTCTGAATACCTCCTGCCAGAAGTTACTCAGGAACCTACTATCTCTGTCGCTCACGATGCTCCGAGGCAACCCATGAAGTCTGAATACCTCGCGAAAGAATACCTCTGCTACATGTACTTTGTGTAAGAAGTGGTGTCCGGAAAGAAGTGGAGCATACTTAAGCCGATCCACAACTACATAAATGTTAATCCAAGCCCTTGGGCTTTTAGGCAAGCGAGTGATAAAGTCCATCGGCCAGGCATTCCCACTTCTACATCGGGGAATGTCCGGAGAGTAGGTACATGAAGAAAAACTTCTTGGTGCGTGTTCTCCACCGCTTGTTAAGCCCGACAAACAAGGCACTCACGCACATACTGAAGAACATCTCCCTTGAGTCCTTTCCATGTGAACCTCTCCCGTATCTGCCTGTATGTTTTGAAGTATCCGGGATGTCCTGCTGTAGGCATGTCATGAAAGGCCCGCATAACGATGTTCTTCACCTCAGAACCTGGGATCAAGAATATCCTGTTCTTGTAAATGATCAAGTCATTTACAAGCATATACCTGGTATCAACTGCTGATCCCTCAACAATGCTGGAGGCCCAACTATCCTTGGCATACTCTGCCACTATCATATGCCTCCAATCCTCCGAGATATGAACCATAGTGCTCAAGTACGGTCTGCATTGAGAGATTACATAAACCCACTACATTACATTGTACCTTTGATGAAATATCAAAGTCATAAATATACAACTTCTTGACCCATTTCTGCGCGATTGTTAAAGGTCTAAACGCCCTAAAAGGAGTGTCTCAAAGCTGTTATGATCCGGTTTTATGCAAAATTTGCTGCCAACAAGATCTTTGTCGAAATTTTGCTAAAGGCGCGCATGCACATGTCGCGAGCATCTCCTTATCATATATGCTACTTACAATCTCGGGTCCTCACGAAGCTGGCGGCTCCCGTACACAATCAGTTGCTTGTCACGCATAAGCTTTACGCGCAAGCGTCTCACGATGCATCACATTGAAGCTCAAACGGCTTCGTAAAGTCGGGTAGTGCCAAAACAGGGCATGTGGTCATCAACTCTTTGAACTTCATAAAACACTCCTGTGCCTCAAAAGTCCAAACAAATGCCCCCTTCTTCATTAAATCTGTCATCGGGGCTGCATGTCGTGAATAACCATTCACGAATCTGCGGTAGAATCCACATAAACCGAGAAACCCTCTCAACTGTGTCAGGTTTGCCGGTGTAGGCCAATCAATAATGGCACGGATCTTTTCAGGATCCATGCGCACTCCATCTGCACTGATAATATGACCTAGATAAAGCAATTCGGTCATTCCCAAGTCGCACTTGGATTCCTTGGCGTACAAGGACTCCCTCTCCAAGATGCTCAACCGCGTCTCAAATAGGCCAAAAATTATACTGCCAAGTCACGTATATGAGGATGTCATGAAAGACCAACACAAACCTCCTAAATGATGCATGAAAAATACGTTCATCGTGGTAGAAGGTGGGCGGATTAGTATTGAGCAAATGGCATCACTTCGAATTTCGGGGTACCCACAATGACATCGAGAGGTATCTTCTGTATATCCGCTCACCGGACTACGATCGATGATAACTTAGGCCAGTAAATCGAATTTTAGTGAAGTAACATGCCCATGGGCTCATCAATAAGCTCGTCAATCCCTCGGTATTGGGTGTCATTCTTGATTGTCCTCTTATTCGAGGACCACGTAATCAATGCACATTAGCGTTCCATCTTTCTTCTTCACCAATACAACCGAGAAAATGAGCGGTGATTTGTAGTCGAATGTGACCCATAGCAAGTAACTCCTTTATTGTCTTCTCTAATACCATCCCTTTAATCTTTTAGGATGCAGCCAAGGAAGTTATCCTGCTTGAGCCGCGCCTCCTCGAGCTCAATATTGTTGCTCTATGCCTCACAATGCGGAGGTCTACGGCCGGAATATCAGCGAACACCTTGTCGTACTTGATTCTCAACCTACGAATGTCAGGATGATATTGGTCTTTGCTGTCCCTCTGGCCTTAGGTGCTAAATGGCTTACTTCGGCAGCCAGCTCTACCATGTCATGACGCATGAGCCGCTCCATCCGGCGAAAAGAAATTGTTTTGAGGTCGCTGTCCCGAATTGCTTTAAGTATGTGAGTCTTCCCGTCGACATCAAAACGGATCTCCATGTCCTTGAGACGAAGTGTGACCTCCTCCAATGAATGTAACCACTTCATTCCCAAGACCAAATCAATGTCCCCCATATTAACAACGTAATAATCTGCCTTGAACTCATAATTGTTCAAGCGTAAAGGGAGATCCTTTATCATGCGCTCGCATCTCAAAGTGTATCCATCTGCCACTTTGACTCCGATGCCCTCGAACTCTTCAGTGATGAGTCCACGTTTCTCAACGAATCTAGCATCTATGAAATTATGCGTGGCTCCTGTATCCAATAGGGTAATGACCCTCTGTCCTGCTAACACACCACGAATCCAGAAAGAACCCTCCTGCTGGATGCTAGATAAACGGGCCTCCTGTATCTGAAGCTCGGGCTCTGTCTCTGCTCTAGGCTTTGGAGCCTCTGACTTTGAATCATCGGAATGCTCTTGCTGTTCGGAATTTTCTGATTCGGAGTCCTCATAGTACGCCCACATCACACTATTAGCCTTGCCCTTAGGTCTTAGAGGACAATTGTGACTGGCGTCATATGGTCCTTTGCAGTAGAAGCAAAGCTTCTTCCTGCGTAGGTCATTAAGGGCCTCACGATCCAAAGGTGGAGCTGCTGATTTACCTTTTGAATCGTTTTTAAAGTCTGATTTTTCTTTGTTAAAATCAGATTTGTCCTTATTTCTGTTAAAGCCCTTGTTATCCCTGAATGATGAAGAACCTCTGGAGTTAAATCTGTTGGAAGGTGCTGCTAACTCCATACTCCGAGCTTTCTTCATCGCCTCCTGTAACGAAGGAGGATCAAAGGCCTTGATCCAACCTCGTAATGGCTCTGTCAAGCCCTCCATGAAGAGTACTACCAATCGCCTCTCTGATATGTTCGGAACCATGACGGATAGCCTCTGAAAGTCACCGATATAAGTCTCTAGACTGCCACTCTGCCTCAACTGAGCTAAGTCTCTGATGTAGGTTTCCGGATCCTTCCTGTCAAACCTCTCAACCAATCTATCCACGAACTCCTGGTATGTAGTGATCTTGTCATGCTGTAAAGTCACCATGCCGTGGTGCCACCAGTCGTAAGCTACTCCCTCGAGGTGCAGTGTAGCGTATCTAATAGCATCCCTCTCAGCCATCAGATGCAAAGTGAGGAATGTATCAAGCTTGCTAATCCAAGCTTGAAGTCTTTGTCATCTACCACTACCATCCCGAACATCTTGATTAAGCACATTTGTTGCATGTTTCAAATCCTTTATTACGATGTCTAGGTCTCTCCAATCACAATGAAACCTGCGTGAATTCGCCTCACATTAATAAAAGCGGTCAAAAGTGATCCTCTCTCTGACATCAGGTGGTACTAACTCCCACTCCTCGTTCGCTGCCATAAGTGTATCTGCGAACAACTCCTCATGCTCCTCACCTGCAATAGCCTCATCGGGCTCTTGTCTCACAAACGTAGGCCTAGTGGGCCCTATGCTCTGGCATCCATTGACACTGTCCTAGGAGCTCTCCGTGACCCTACATCACTCCTGTCATCGTCACGATGTGGTGACGGTCTCCTCGAAGTACCCAATCTCTGCAGTGCCACTGCCACCTGCTGTAATACATCATCGGAACGCCGTTGTCCTGCACGAAGATCTCTGAGTGCATGCAAGACCTCTGCATCGTCCTGATCTCTGTTATTTTGTGGGATCTCTGTCCCAGGTATATCTATTCTCTCAGCCCTGTCATTCCTGTCAGCCATGTTTTCTGGCTGCCTGCTCAAACTGCGTTGCCTTTCAATCAAGGCACGTCTGTGAGTATAGTACCTGTATGTATCAAACTCCTCTGGCTGCATATGATGGCTAAACCCTCAGGATGGCAAGATTTAGCTCTGATACCACTGTAGAAACCCTAGTTTCCCTTTTTTTCTTTTTCTGACTGTTTTGTGACGTTTTGAAAGTTTTTTGATGTTTTGTGATTTTTTTGGGTATTTGCATAAATAAATAAGAATGCGATTTTGCTTGAAAATAAGAAATAAATTCAACAAAAATTATCTAGCTCCGTAAATATCAAACCCTAATACAAATACTGAGTCTGGATCATATATTATTCTTCTGCAACTATTACAATGAAGATCTGATAACATGCAAAGTAAAAGGCAATGATTTTTGAAAACCTGATTTTTGATACAGCAACAAATATTCTGATGAAAATGGTACGGCTGCAACAAGTATGCCCTTCTCCCTCTGTCTGGTGATTGCAGATGACTCCAGATAAGTAGGCGCCTCAACTGCTGAAGGCAGAGATCAAAAATATAAGGCGATTTGCTCTCCTTAATAAATACGCCTCAAGCTGGATGGTACGGCCCTGGTACAGAAGTACGGCCTGCTGTACTGAATCAGCAATTAATGAATTTGTACGGCCTTCTCTGTAGCTCTCCAGATCTCTGAAATATGGGCGCCTTGATGAATAGAAGGTCTCCTGAATGAATTAAGATGCTGAAGCTCTGTAAATAAATAACCTCTGATGCTCTGTGATTCCTCCTGTATGAAGAAATCTCTCAGCTGCAATAAATCAGGTGTTATTTCACACCCTCTGAACTGCTTCCAGTGGAGATGGCTCGTTCTCCAAGGAATTCGAGTTTCAAACCCTAAGGTTCTGTGCTCAGACAAAAGTTGATCAATTCTCAATATCAATAATCACATAATGGCCCAAAACCCAAGGCAAATGCACTATAATGCTCAAAAGTGCGATTTCCTCAATAATAGGGTTTTAATAAAATATTCACTTTTAATTCTTTTAATTCTTCCATAGTCTCAGCCAAAATATTTTATTATAATTTAATGATCAATTTTGGCCCCTTCTGATGATGGCGCACCCCTCAAGAAGAATCACTTAAGTTATAATTTAATATTATAACTTTATATTATAATCATTAAATAATTAATATTTAATTAATACAATTAAATATTAATATTTCTCTATTTCATCCGATGACTGCTTCAGCCATTTAACACTCGATTTCAACGCCGCTAATAAAGCCCATACTGCCGCTAAAAATAGCAACTAAAGAGGTCTCCGGACGAGCTCCAAAAAAGCACACTCATCAAATTCGCTTAAGCAAGCTCAGAAGCGACTCCTCTATCCAGCTCATCGGCCTCTGAGGGTCAGTGATGAGGCCAATCCCAGGTTCGAGATGTCACCGAAGGGACATGACAGAAAATATATAATCTCTCTTAGAAGTTCAACCCCCCTTCAAAAAAGCAACTTAAATGCATTCAATAGTAATAATTTCACCCTTTTCTAACTTAGGAAAATTAATCAAATAATGGTTTTCACTTTAATGAGTAATAAATACTCATTTAAATAAATAATTCGCCCCTTTCATTATAAAGTCATTAAATACTTTATAATAAGCCATTTAATTAATTAATAACTTTAATATTTCACTTAAAGTGACTTTATAATATAAAGTCATAATAATAATCTTTTAATTATTATTAAATGCCCCATTATTCCTTGTTTGCTCAACAAACTGTCAAACTGGGTCGAAACTGAGAAGACTAGCTGAGCTAGGTGCCCTGCCAAAAATAGTAACTCCTGCCGGCCTGACTTACTATAAATAGTAAGTGTCTGAATATCACTCTAGAAGCCTCTGCAAAGGCCCAAACTTGAACCAACTGGAGGAGTAACATCCTGAAACTCTGGATAACTGCCAAGGAAGACCCTCTCATCACATTTGTCAACCTACGAGGGTCAAAATGATAGGCTCACTCCTCAACAAACAATGTCAACTAAAACGGGGACATTACACAGATATTTTCAACGGCAAGGCAAGAATGAAGAAAATCATCATGAAGGGAATATTTTTCTATTAGAAGGGCAACAAATGCCAGATGCATGAATCTGGGAGCAAATTGAAACTTCTTCAACAAGCAAAGGCAGTTACAGATCAACGGGAGTTGAAGATGCCAGATGTCAATTGAAGATGTAGTTTTAAGGTTTGTCCTTCTTCTATATCTTCTTCTCATTTGTACAGGTTCTAAAGTTCTGAATTCGGTTAATAAGGTAGAATAGTGTTAAGTCTGAGCCAAAAATAGAGAATGTAAATTGTTATAGCTGGTTTTATGAGCAAATTTTAGCCAATTTGTGCAACAACAAATTATTGTTCATGAAGTTGTCTCCACATTTGTATGCTTTTCATTATATGAATTCAATATATCAATGATGTTTGAATTTGTCATCACAACTTTCCTATGATTGTGTTATTTGGCAATGATTCACTTTCAAGTAAAGGGTTAAATTACTTTGATCAGATAACTGTAATTTTGAGTGCACAAGTGGGATTGGTGAGCAGAACTTTATGGCAATATGAGTGGGTTTGTTAATGTAAGGCATTAACATATTTTAAATCCATTGGTTGAACTTAATTTGCTAATAGGATCTTTGTTACAGTTTTATATTTGACTTCATGGCCCATGATTAGGCACTGACCTATCACAAAGCCCGAGACATATTCAAAAACAAGCTAATCATATTAAATCTCTGTTACTTTGGTCCTTTTGTTTTGTTGTTCAAGTTATTTTTCTTCTTTATATCTTCATGATATTTGAAAGAGTATAGAGGCTGAATTTGAGAGAAGTTTACCTAGTAACCCTCTATGTGTTTAAGATGAAGATTTCTAAATTATTTGTTCTTAGCAATGTTCAATGCAAATGAGATTATGCTTGAACCGGGTAGAATATGAAATACCCATCACTCATATATCTGAGAACTATCCACTTCCATAGGTCTGTAGTTTGTTGCTTGGCATAAGGTTATCATATATTCAAGCCTACAATTAGGAACACCCTCTTGAGTCCTGTGGAGCTCAAAGTGCAGAAGGCTTCATAGCCTTGTTCATTGGCTTTTCTTGTCTTCAACCTATTGATAGTGCAGATTCCTTGTCCTAAATATTGTATCCCCTAGTTTAGGTAGTGTGTTTCTCTTTAGGGTTGAAGGTTGCAAGAAAAAGAACCAACAAATTGGCGACTCCGCTGGGGACAGCTCCAGTATTATCCCTTTGAAGAGTCAATCAGTTTGTTGATTTGTAGTTTTGGGTCAGATGATCCAAGGACCTGCATACTTTAAGTAGATTGTTGCAATGTTTTTGATGTATTCTTGAAGTCGAGTGCTCTGCTGGTGGAGAGAACTCAGAAATACATAGATCTTGGAAGAAGCTTTCTACTACTTGAAGATTTTTTCCTCTTTCAAAGAGGTGGCGACTCTACATAACATTCTACATCATCAGAAGAGTTGGTTGCAGCAAGTCTCAGGTATTTTTCTATTGTAATATTCCTGTATGAATGTTTTCAACAAAAAGTTCTAGTTGATATTGTCCCTTATTCAATATTTTAAGATACTAGTAGAAAAGGGAAATAAGAAAGTAGAATATTCTGAAAAGGGATATTGAGAATTGAATCTGTTGTAGAGGGAATAAGTTTTTATTTGCAAAAATGTATTGTTGTCCTAGTTCTCCATTTACAGGCTGTAATATCATGCCTAGAACACAGCTATGTCCTCAAAGGAAAGTGTTCACTAATGAAAGATATGATCCCCTGGATTTTAGGGTTACCCACATTCTGTCCCAAGAAGAATTAATGAATGTTTGCCTAAGTTTAGAGGAGGTTTTGAAGAATCGGCATCACAACACGTACAAGGTTTTGTTGATGTAATGGAAGATTGTCAAATAGTAGAGGAAGATGCTGTCATGAAGTTTTTTGTATCAACTTTAGAAGATATTGCTGAATACTGGTTTTCTAGTTTACCAATGCATTCTATATGTTCATGGCAAGAGCTTGAGAAACTGTTCATGGATGAGTTTGGTGAAGTGAATGATGAATGCTTGTCTAAAGAAAGAAATCTGCATACCCAAGAAGAATATGAAGAGAAATCTGAAAATGAGGTTGAACTTGTGTCATCTATGGATACATTGTGTGATATAGAAAGATTGGAGAATGAATCCATCTATGATTTTCATGATAGATTCATGAAATTTTTGCTTGATATACCAGAATCAAAAAGGCTTGATGAATCATTTTGCATTGATTTGTTCTATGAGAATTGTGAGCCAGGTTTGAGTACTATGCCAGCTCATTTGAAGCCCCCTAGCCTCAAATGTTTATATCAATGGCTTTCAGTAATTGAGGAAATGATAGATAAATATGGAAGTAATCTCCTAACTCAGTTATGTGATGGTACTTTTTCAAAACTTAGTCCAATGGATGCAGATGGTATACCAAAAGAAAATGATAGTGCATCATGTAATGATGAGAGTTATGTTTCTAAACAACCCATGGAGAAAATGTACCCTGATGAAGATTGCAGCCATTATGGCCATGAAGAGATAGATGAAACATTTGAAGTTTCTTCTATTTGCTTTGAAAATATAGAAATAGAGAGCAGATTTTCTATATTAGATGAAGGCTGCAATGATGCAAATGATAATGAAAGTATTTTCTCTTCTGTAGACTTTGAATATACAGTTGAAGATCATGTTGATTCTGAAGTTTCATGTCTTCATAAAGAGAGCAATGGTGTTGTAGATAGAAACTTGCAACCAGCTGAGGAGTATTCTTGTTTAGGTAATCAAGATGATTGCAAGTCTACTTGCAGCCTTGATGACTATGATTCCTTTCAAGAAGAGGAGGCAGAATTGATTTCTCTGAGTGGAAAATGTTTAAATATAGAAAATGATGAGAAATTTTTTGAAACCTCACAAGAACAAGATGATGGATATAATTTGAACATTCTTTTTGAAGAAGAAATGTGTAATCAGCAGTGCTATGGTACACTTGGTCATGCAAATTCTACAAGTGTTGAGTGTAGCATTGATGTAAGCAGTCATGATGATACAAAGGAGTTTGCTGATTTAGGGAATACTTTTGAGAATATCAGTGTATCAAATGAAAATGAGAGAGTATGCAATGATTTTCAGTCAGAGCAGTCATTTGTGAGAAGTTGCAATGAAGAAACCATTGATGGTTTTCAGTTTGACAGTGAAGAAGGTAGCCTTGCTGATTGTTGCAGCAGTGTGAACAGAGAAGGAGATATGTGTGCAAGAAGTTCATTGGATGAATCAGTTCAAGTAATTGCTTATGAGGAGCATGCATATGTTGATAATGATGAACAAGGAACTCCTCTTTTATTTGATGCTTTACTTTCTTCTATTCCTGTTGCTAACTTTGAAGTTATCACTAAGTGTCCACATGATGATAGCATTGATATAGTTGTACATGAAAGTGAAAATGTAGGGATAAACATTGGTACAACTAATGAGAGTCCTTATGATGAGTTTTCACTTGAAGAACGTGATTGTGTCAATCACATGGATGCATATAAGGATCTTTTTTTTGGATCAGCAATTCATGGTTTTCCTCATAAGCAGTATGCTTTAGATTGTCATATTGATGCAGTAGGAGGTGGTGTTGAATATGATACTTCTTGCAGCAATGAATGTGTTTTAAACAGTCATTATGAGGAATTTGTTGCAAAAGTAAATTTTGAGTCATCTGAGCCTGCTCTTGAAACTTTTGTGTGATAATGTAATTTCCCCATTTTCGTGAGCATCAGAGTTCGATGGATTAGCCTATTATTTGGCCCTTGTAGGCTAATATGTTTGGATATGTTGATGTTAGTAGTGTCGTGCATCACTTCCAGCCACAACTTATGAAGAAATAAATTGAATATAGCCTTATCGGCTATTCAATTTATTGAAGCCGATATGAATGTGAAGGGGCGCTTCACTTGAAAACATAAACAATGATTAATTATTGTTAATAGTTACTTGAGGCTGACTTTGTTTATTCACCAACTTTGGAGACATCATTTCATATTAGAAGGCCGACATGATGTTTTAAAGGGACACGATCTCTCTCTCTCCCTTGTATATATATGTGTTGCCGATTGCTCTTTCTATCATCCATTCATAAGTTCGAGTTTATGCAAGTGCGAGTTTCTCTAAGAGCAGATCGAAGTTTATAAAAGAGGCCGATATATTGTCATCAAGAAGAGCGATATTGTCTTCAAGAGATCGCATCAAATTGGTGTTGTTATTTGGCATTGTAATTGGCCATATTGTAAAGAGTCTCATTGATTATTATTCAATATATAAGAGATATTGTTGTTGGGTTTTTCTCCCTCAAGTTGGAGGGTTTTCCCAAGGTATATGCTGTGTCTATTTGTTTGAATTTGAATTAAAATCTGCTTATTAACTTCTGATCATAAAACTAACAGGATACAGGGTTTCAGTGGCAATTAATGGAGGTTGTTGTCACTTCATATTCTTCAGTTCAGTAGTTGGGTCAATTCCAGGCCTTTGCAGATCCATGTTTGGCTCAGTTGAGGGACTGTAATGTCCCCGTCTCAAGCCTGATCTTTTCAATGACCATTGGGCTATTCCGAAGACCCGTAGGCTAGTCGGAAGGTAAAATTAGGGTTTCCTATTTTGAAGGATGTTCTGGTTCGGAGTTGATTGTTTCAATTGCGGATTCTTTCTGGGTTTTCAGAGAGCTTCGCAATGGTATGTTCTTCTTGGCATTCTGAGCATCTTCAGGAATTTACTATTTTTAGTAAATTCTATTTCTGGCAGTTTTACAGTTGGTGTTGGCAGGGTTGACTTCCTACTTCAGTTTGATCAGTTGGCTTGCTCATTTATGGCTTCGGGGCACAATTGGAGAGATAAGTTGAGCTATTTAATTAAAAGTCACGTTTTGATGTTATATTTTAACGTTGACCCCCTTGGCCTAGTCTATTGACTTCATGTTGTTTTGAAAAGTGGTCTTTTTGAGGGTGGCGCCTTCATTAAAGATTATTTTATAATTTACCAAAGTCAAATCAAGCTTTAAAGTGGACGCATTTATTAAAGTGTTGAATTTAATTAAAAGGTCAATATTGAGCTTTGAAGGAAAAGGACGCCATCTTTTGAAAGGGATTAGGGTTTTGACTTTGAAGAGGAGTTTAGGGTTTCAAGAAGTCAACAGGAAATTATAAAAGGAAGACTTTGATCCTCATTTCAGCATCTTTGGTCTACAGTATTGTTATGCTGCCGGTTTGGCTCTGGAACTGCTTCGAGGAATGAAGGCCTCCTAGCTCGGGCATTGCTTCTTGCTTGCAACACAACAACTAGTGGTGATTTAGTATAGTTTTGTGAGTTCATTGGGATTTGTGCATTGTAATCAGCATTGTGATTCTTTAGTTTCTGATTTTGCATATTAGAGATTCTCAGATTTGCATTTTAGCTACAGCAGATTGGTGTTTTTATTCGTAAATCAAAAAATAAAAAAATATTGCTTCTGGGTATTGTTTCATTCCTTCTGTCTAGGCTAGGCGCCCATTTGTACCAGGTTGTAGATTTTTTAAAGAAGCTTCTGATTTTTAAATGTAAATCGCCCCTCTTGCTGGGCCGTACCATCTTGAGCTGCATTGGGTTTCGTGCATTAAATAAATAGAGTCTTTTGAGTGAGTTTCAATGTTCTATTTTGGTCGCCATCTTACTAGAGCCATTTTGCACTTCGTCTCACGAGATTTGATGAAGTTTTGAGCAAGTTGTGAGTGGATTTGTGAAGTACAGGGCTGTTGTTCGTGCACAAGGAAATCTGGACTGTCATAAATCAGAATTCGAGGTTGGTCTGTTTAGTGCCTTTTCAGATCTAAGCTTCATTCATTCAGTAAAGGAAACTCTTACATATTGTTGCAGCTTGTTTTATATGTTAATTCACATTCCTAGCAAGATATTATGCTTCATATTGTAAACTGGCAGTAGTACTGACAGTATTGGTTATCTTGCTTATCATAATTTGTAATGCTCAACTTTCCGTTCAGTAATTGCAATAGTATTTCCTTTATCTCCGCCCTATGGTAGCTACTCTCCCACCTCAGGTTAGAAAGCACATTCTGGGTGTTGAGTACTTTCAGCATTTCAGTTATTTCTTTCAAGCATTGTAATTTTGTAATACTCCGCCATATGGTCGCCTCAACTCCTTACTGGATTGGGTAGCACATACTTGGTGTCGAGTTCCCTTTCAGTACTTAGTGTAGAAGATTCTCTGACCATATGCTCGCCATCATTGGCGCCATTCTTGGTTAGAGTTCTTGCATAAGCATTTTGATTTAGATCCTCTGACCAATGCTCACACCTTGCCCACATCGGGATCCTGGTGTACATCCTGGTTAGAGTTGCTTCAGCAACGTTTTGGTTTAACTGCTAACCTTAACGAGTGCATTGCTTTGTAATTTGTAATTTGAAAAAACGAAAAAAATTGGCTCGGAATATTTCAGGGACTTACTATTTATAATAAGTCAATCTAGCAGTGTGGCTATTTATAGACAGGGCATCAGGACACATGGGGGTTTTGCAATGTTGACCCCAGCTTCTGATGGCACGTCAAAATATTAAGTATCGAGGGAGATATTAATATTTAAGGGGTTAAGTGGTATTTATTTAATTTAATGGAATATTATAAAGTTATAATTTAACTTTATAATAAAGTGGGCCACTTAAATTTTATTAAGTGAGATTAAATACTTTATCTCAATGGTATGCCCAAGTGAGTGAAATATTAAATGGGGTACTAAAGTATTTTAGTGCATTTTAAATGTATTAAAACCCTCTTATTGAAAATCGTGCCTTTTTGGAGAATATAAGGAAATGAGAGAGCAAGTTGACCTCATTCATGTATAAACATTTGACATCAACTCCTTTTTTGGCTTCATCAAAGCTTTGCTTGAGACAAGGGTTTCAGCAATCTTCCACTATTGGAGAAATGCAATCTTGAGGCTGTGAAATATCAGTTGAATCATTGTCTGTGAAAGCTTCATTCTGGAGTTCTACTTGCGCTTCATCGGATTTACAGGATGGTTTCATTAACTTTTCGAGATCAAAAGTTTGTTTCTGGGTATGAGTACTTTCACTGTAATTTCATGATATGTATGATCTCTGATATAATAATATAATTGTGCTTCAACATTTCTATGTTCTGTAAATTTCATGCATTTTCTGGTAAACTTTTCAAGAAAACTTCAAAACATCAAACCAACAATTGCAAATTTAGATCAGGGAGAACTAGGGGTTTTCACAGTGGTATCAGAGCAGTTTCCTGCCATCTTGTGTTGGGAAATTGTCTTTCAGATACAAAGAGAAAATTCTCAAAATTTAGGGTTTGGGAATTTATTGAAAATTGCAGAGATCAAATTTAGAAATATTTCAGGTTATCTAGTTTGAAGAATTTATTTGAATTTGCAGAATATTGTTATTATTGGTTGAAGGTCAATTTCTAAATTTTATGGGGTTTGTTATTCACTTTGGTGGTCGGATGGAGACAAATTTGAAATATCAAATCGGGCCCAATAGAGACGTCTGAGTTTTGTTGTCGCCACCCACATCTGACTTGGTCGCTAAAAAACAAATCGAAAAGAATGACTAAGATCGAATATTTTCTAAGGAAATTGAATGTTATTTAAAAGCTATCGAAGTCAGAATAAGACAAATAATTTTGACGCCTAGCTGGAAAGTTCGCTGCAAGTAAAGACAAACCGATAAACAATCAAATTTCCGTCTCATTCTCCAGTGATAGAAGACAAAGATGGGATTGCCAGGAGTATGAGGGAAGACGCATATAAAGGAGGTCAGCGCACGTTCTATTTTGGTGAAGACGTGGGAGATTAAAATTTCATTCGAATCTCCTTGCCCAAAGTGCGCACAAGACAAAGAATAAAAGTCGTAGTAAATAAAGACTGATTTATGGGAGTCATGTATTGGAGGAGAAACCTTTATCGGGAGCTGCTTGCTGGGAAAAGATGTCTATAATAAAATTGTCGGGAGCTGCTTGTTGACAGTAAAGAGACAGGGACGCATTTTGTAGGAATCCATCGAATAAGACAGATCAATTTTCTTTGTTGGCGCAGCACTTGACTACACGATTTTGGCCATTGCTGGATCATACCTTCATTCTGGGCACTGCTGTCAATATTCCTTCAAGACGTCACTTCAATCTCAAGACAAATTTAGCTTTCCAGGGGGACGAACTTCTAGGTTCCATATATGGTGTTTTCGTTGAGTGATAGATTGCCTTTGGTATTTGCATTCTATTAGCAATTTTATCTCTGTCATTCAAACTGAAAACATATCTACATTGTAGTTTTGGAGGAGTCAAAATTTGGCAGTCACATTTATATTGTCCTTGGTCTGCACTGAATAAACTGTCTGCTTGATGTTTTTTTGTCAAGACATTGTGAAGAGCTAAATTCAGGTTTGCAATCCCTACATAGTACAGTAGAAACTTGTAAAGGAACTGTTTGCATAAATGCTTCATGTCTGTAACTGAAGGTTATTCAATGAAGACAGAGAATTTGTAACAACTGTTTGTAAAAATGTCATCTTGGTGTAACTGAGTATTGGAATGTCTTTTAATCTTATTTTGCATTGGGAAAACAAGCAACATTATAATGCATTTATGTTCCATTATTACAATTAGAAGACTATAGACTCTTGGTATCTCATTCAAGAAGAAATCATAAACAATTGTAGAAGAGTCTATCAACAAAGAGCCTATAGCAACTATAGTTGATTAGTGGTTTTGGGTAAAATGAAGTCTATACAAGAACTCCTGCCAGAGCTCATGCAGGGTATTCAAGGCTATGATAAGAATTTAACAAGGCTTCTACAACATCCAGAAATTTTGGATCCTTTGTTTGCAAAGAAAAAGAAAGCAAACACTAATGCAAATAACCTTATCAGTACAAAGGAAAAGGATAAGGACAAATTTGAGGAGAAAGTGGACATTATCAACGTTCAAGAAATTGTTATCAGTCATGATAACAAGACTGATTTTCATGACAGCAGTCTTCCACTTGAGCGTAGGGATGATTTAAAAGTCATGGTAAGTTCAGAAGGTGTTGTGGGAGTGACCTTGGGTATTGGCACTCATGATACAAGTGTCAAGAATGAGGATTGCATGGAAATTTCAAGTCATAACAGTTCTGATTTACATGGCAGCAGTAACGAAACTTTGCATCGGCATGAGACAACAGTGACTTCACAGGTGCAAGATGCTACTATGGAGTTGTTACATGAAAGTACTCAGGAATTGGGTACTAGTGATGCATTGTATGTTGAGGATTCATGTCATAGTGAGTCTAATTTTCCAGATCAGACCTTAGAAAACAAGCTAGAAGGTTCATGTGTTGGCATAGAATCCCAGGATCGTTAGTTGGAAGGTAATATAGTACATTGGAAGTGGAAGTGTGTTAAGCTACTGTCATATCAGCAGCTTCTACCTTGCCAGTTGAGCCATCCGATGAGGTGCTTAGCAGCAGTACCTTGGATGTTGATGTGTGCACTGATAATAGCACACGTGTTGCTGCTGATCATGAGGTGAGTGATGAGGATACAACCTCATATCACAGTGTAGATTTTGGGTCAAAACACTTGCATGGGAGTCATTGGTTTCAGAGTCATCATTTGGTTGGGCAACTTAAGGTTAATGATAGCATGATTGCCACAACCATTGAGCATTATGATGTTGCTCGTCAGATGATGGCTACTTTTGGTTGGAGTACTCCTATGACAAATGAGCACGGTGATAGTGGACTTTCCCTTGCAAAGTTTCACGCTCTTAGTGAAGCGATTGGAAAAATGAAGAATAATTATTTTCTATTACTTTCCGATCATGATTTCCTTCTCAGGTGGGATGGAATCTGTTATGATGCCTTGCAGGGAAAGGAGGAGGAGGTAGACGAGCTCACTCATGAGCTTGAGGTGACTATGGACTCGTTGCAAAGTGCCCAGTTGGCCCTTCAAGAGTCACATTCACGGTTAGAGGAGCTTACCGTGGAGTTGAGTTTGGCTCAATCTCCACCAACTGCAAATACAGTACAGTTACATATAGTGGCAGTTGGTGAGAATTTTATATCCACGGGTTGTAGTGAGGATGTGGTTACATCTATCACTGATATAGGTGCAGTAGTCTTAGTTGGGATGAGTACTTTGGTTGAGAGTAGTAGAGAACCTCTTGTTGATGTGTTTTTCGTGACCGCACCAATGCAGAATAAAGTCGCCAACGGCTACCCTATCCTCTCTTGATCAAAGTATCCAGCACGCTAAGATTGCGAGAGAGTTCGTGCGTTCAACTCCAAGGTTCTTTTAATGCGAATAGTCTCAGTTGGCTTGATGTGATTTGCTGGTATTTCAAGGGGACTTACGGAATTGTTCAACAACAGAGGAAGGGGTTTCCACAATTCGACAGATTTATCAATGAAGCACAAATTTCCTATTCTAATCAGAAAGTACTGAATTTAAAGCGGTGCAAGGTTAAGAGAGTCTAAATCTATTCTAAGTATGGGACATGGAGCTCAACTTCAGCAAACTTTCAACCGGACTTCACTTTGCCTCGCATCGGACAACTTCCACGGAGTCGGTGCAATTTTCAGGGGAGATGACTAAAGATGTTCAAACCACCACTTGACATGAAGATACCATCACAACGACGCATACCATCATTCAAACTGTGATTGAAGTTAGGTCCACAACGTTTCCAGTTGACCACACAAGGCGAACACACCATCAGTGAGCCCGCTAGTGGTATGGATAAGCGAAGCTTGCTTAGATCAAACACCACATTGCACAGCTAACATCTACTTGCATAGAAATGAAATTACGCTACTCTACGCTACTTGAAGTAGAAGGGATGAAGAAACCTCGCTAGCTATCCATAACCAAGACGAATTTCACCATCAATGAAAAGATCTTTTATTATAAAATTTTTACACGACAATCTCTTACAAAAGTTTTCAAAGGAAAACTTTCCTTCTTCTTCAACTCCACTATCAATCTATACTAAGCTACTTCTAAGTTGTCCCTCTACTGTATGTCTACTGTCTAACTCAATGTCTATTCTAATGAGGTACAAATGAGGGGGGATGCCCCTTTTATAGCTGGCCAATTCCAACGGACGGCTCAGATTACAATCGGTTGGATGGCCCAGATTGTGCCACCTCAGCCCTAAACAAGATTCACCCTAAAAACCGCCACAATGGAGAGTGGGGCAATAAATGAGCAATTAATGGCCACCATCTTCTAGAAGATTCCCGTTTGTAGACGCATTCACACTGTTCTCGATCTTCTTCTTGACGTCGTTCTTCAACTTTTTCTTTGTCACTTGAGTTATACTAAGTCCCAACACTTAGCCATTTTTCGCAACTTTTCTTCCTTCGAGGTTGAAATGTATTCGTGGAGTCTTTCTTCATCACTTAAGTCATCACCGCTTGGTCTCGACGTTCCTCCTGCAAAACAAGCAAGGAGAAGAGCATTAGAACACTTCATAATATAAATTCACCTTACTTACCAGGATTTTCACGCTTTAACTTCCAAGGGTTCATCTTTCACCAGCCAACTTCTGCCTTCTTCATGATTCTTCATGCCTTAGCCAAATTTTCAACCCATCTTCCTCAAGGGCGTATCATCTTTGAGAAATTCATTTCATTAGCTGGGTCATTGACGATTTTGATTTTATTCATCTCCGGCTCAAGAAGATTATCTTCACGAAGAATTTGAGCAAATTCACCTAGGCTGTTCCTTTTAAGTTCATCGTCTGGAGAATTTTACCTTGAAAACACATTTTCTTCACTTTTCCTTAGAAAATTTTCAAATTTTCCCTTAGGAAAACTCATCAATCCTGTGCCCATCACAAATATTCACCACGGAAGGCTTTGGCGGAGCGTGGAAGACTTTGAAATCAACTTCTCATCGAAGATCTTCAATACCCAGAAGAAAATTTTCTTCAGAACGCGTCGAACTCATGGGTACACAATGAATGGGTTCATTTGATTTTCTTGAATTTTGAACCTTGGAAAAATAAATTTTTTTAAACAAATTTAATCCCGTTCTTCACATCTATGAACGTTTCTTGTTGCTTTGACTTGGAAATATTTTTGTTGACCCTGTGCAACTGGTATCATCGGACTCCTTCATTGGCAATCCTGCTCGTGCCCTAGGAAATTTTATCACTATTTCAACTTGGGCGTATTTCTCCTAAGGAAAATTTCCTTGCCTTAGAAAAATTTTCGAATCACTCAGCACTTTGAAAATTTTTCCTTAGAAATTTTTTATTCACCTTCAATCACTCTGCCTGTGGTGAGGAAAATTCTTTTTTTATTTATTTCAGTTCACTTGGAAAATTTGTCTTGAGCATATTTTATTTGCCTTCATCCTCACTTCACCTGGCATGGCGCATTTAACATAGGCAGGAAGACTTATACTTTCAACGCCTAGCAATATTCATCAACTTTACCTTAGGCGTATTTCACACTTTGAATAGGATATTCTTGTTTACTTCTTTGACTTTCTCTTGTTGAAGTGAGGGCGCATTTCACGTGTGGAAGGATGAAATTCTCACTTAGAATATTTTAGCAATTCCTCCCTAACTTGGGCGCATTTCATACTTGGAGGAGGATAAACTTTAAACGCCACCCCTTGACTTTGTCATTACATGGCTTTCAACGCCTTTGTCTTCTTCCAATTTTGCATGGATACCTTTGTCCTTTTCCTCGTCTTCATGCACACGCCTTGTCTTGTGACTCTTAAGCTTCTTCATTTTTGTCTCCATATGGCCCCATTTGGGCGCATTTTGCACCTCATGAAGGATGAAAATCCTTTGACTTGTTGACC
>VDFB02008309.1:0-21547 GCA_007258455.2 Sequoia sempervirens
TGGCAAAAATTGACCAAAAGGCGAAAAAGAAGGAGGGCAACTAACATTTGTTTGCAGGGGGCATCTACATAATCAGACTTTCAAAAAATTATCTTTGCTGCTCTCAAACATAGTCTAATTAGGGGGATTAAATCTCATTGTTTGTTGTGGTTGCTTATTTTTGTGTTACCCAGGGGGGCATTGATTTGTTTTCACTTTCCCCTTGCACTTTGTGTGAGCCTGGGGAGTAGTTGGAAACAGTTGGGTAATCTTCTTTTAGTGGGAGCTGCTTGAGTTCATCACCCAAGGGGCGATTCCAACCACGTGTACCGGCGGGGTATATAAAGGGGGGAGAACGAAAGTTGTACCCCAATCCAGTTGCGTCGTAATTGGCGGAGCGTCGAAGCTAGTGTGATACCTAGATAGACGTGAAGAGTTGGTCCGAGCCTTTCAGTATCTCGCTGGGGTTCCCGACTCACGCTTGTGACGGACTGGTGTTCACGGTTGTGCCTCACGTACCGAGAGTATATCGAGGACTCCCTAGAAGCCTTGTGCATCCTAGATTAAGACTTTTCCTTGCCATACCCGTAATATTAATCATAGGATTATGCTTGCTTGAGGTGTTTCCTTATGGAAATTCTGTCAATTTTTTTGATACTTTTGACTTGTTTTATCATTTTGTGTCCTTGCCATAGCCTTTGCCATCAAAAACCAAGCTTTGTTCCTGCAGAAACGTGGTAGCGCCCCTGTTTTGCTGCAGAAACATGGTAGCGCCCCTGTTTTGCTGCAGAAACGTGGTAGCGCCCCTGTTTTGCTGCAGAAACGTGGTAGCGCCCCTGTTTTGTTGCAGAAATGCGGTAGCGCCCCTGATTTACTGTAGAACGCTGTCTACACCCCTGATTTTGCTGTCAACGCCCCGAAAGTACCCCAGTTGGATTCATTTAGCCTCTAAATCACCACTTAATCATTCCCAGCTATCATCCCATTATCCTAAGCTTCCATTTCATCATTTTAAGCCTCCCGAAACCTCCATTTCATCCATTTAAACCCCCATTCTACCACCCCAAATTTTCACAAATCACTTCTAATCTACCTTTTCATTTTAATTTTTCATTCACAAGTCAATACCCTCACCTAACAAACATTACAACTTTACCATTCACACCTCCTAGACACCGCCCATAGCCAAACCGCCCTAACCTTGCATTACAAAGTGATTATCTAAATTGACTATAGCGCTTGAACTTGATTATTGGTCTTTAACTTCAACCCCAATCAATTTGCCTCCATCTTAAGGTGAATTCGGTGTTGCAAGTTATCATCCTCGGCCCAATCAATCCATTCCTAGCCTAAGGTGGATTCGGTGCCGTAATCATCCTATCAATCAATCAAAGCTCTAGGGTTACTAAAGGTAATCTCATGTGATCAAGTTTGAGGTCTCTCTCCGCCTTCAATCAATCCAATCAAATCCAATCAAATCAATCCAAATCCAATCCAAATCCAATCCAATCAAATCAATCTAATCCAATCAAAATCAATCCTAATCCAATCTATCAATCCAATCTAATCAATCAGAGTCAATCCAAGTAAAGTCAAATCAATCTAATCAATCCTAATCCAATCAAGTCCAATCAATCCAATCCAAATCAATCCAATCACAATCAATCAAGTCCAATCAATCAAATCAATCTAATCAATCCAATCCAATCAATCTAATCAATCTAGTCAATCAATCCAAATCCAATCTAATCCAATCAAATCCAATCAAGTCCAATCCAATCCAATCTAAATCCAATCCAATCTAATCCAATCAAGTCCAATCCAATCCAAATCCAATCCAATCAAGTCCAATCCAATCTAATCCAATCCTATCCAATCCAATCTAATCCAATCCAATCCAATCCAATCCCAATCCAATCGATCGAATCAATCCGATCAATCGTCAATCAAATCAAGCGCAATCCAAATCAATCCTCCGATCCATTTGATCGCAGTCTTTAATCAGATTAAATTGAGTCATCCTAAGGTCTGATCAACGTCTGCAGATCGCGTGAGAATCAAAGCAATCCCATCCAATCATCCTAATCTGAGCTTTAGTCCAATCTTGATCTGAGCTGGACCAAAATCCCAATTTGAGCTTTAATCTGTTCCCATCCAAAATCTTTTATCCACCCTCTTTATCCTTTCACCATCATGAATCCTCATCCTCCATCAATAGTAGTCAAGGGAAACCTTAATTACATGGACAACGATAACGAAAGTCTTGTTGATCAAGAGGAATATGACGTGGATCCCCTTGATGCTATTGTCACTAGTAAGATCTCTCCACCCACTTTCCACAATCCAATCACCCCTTCCAGTTATCCTGTTATACCTTCATCCATGCCTAATCATGCTCCTTATGCCACCTTTGACAATGGATATCCAGTATCTTCTTCATCCCCATATTTGTCATGTCCTTCATCTACATCATCCTCTTATACAACATCTACATCCTCTTATCCTAATTTTCCATCCCAATATTCCTATTACAATTCCCCATACATGACCCCCTATCCTAATCCTCTTTCCCAATCTTCCCATACTAATCCTACATCCACACCCTTTTACCTTAATCCTACATCCATGTCTCCTCATCCTAATCCACCATCCCAATACCCTTATTATAATTCATCCCCCACATCCTCTTGTTCCACTACACCACCTATATCCTCTTGTCCTAATCCACAATCCATGTCCCCCTATCTTAATTCACCACTCCAATATCCTTACCTTAACTCTCCATCCAATCCTAGTCCTCCCTCTACTCCTAGTCCTCCATCCAATCCCGTTCCTCCATCTACTCCTAGTCCTCCATCTACTCCTAGCCCTCCATCCAATCCTATTCATCCATCTACTCCTAGTCCTCCATACAATCCTAATCCCCCATCTACTCATAGTCCTACATTCGATCCCATTCCTCCATCTAACCCTAGTCCACAAATCCATAATCCCTCATCCATTTCTACCACCCCAGCCAAGCCAACCATATGCAAGTCTTTCATTTCAGAAGTTCTCCAAGGACTCATTACAAAGAAGCCATCCCCAACTCCACATCTTGAACTCATGGAACCATGCCATCTTGATCCATCATCCACGGTCACTAGTGATGAGACCCTTCTCCCTACCACACCTATCATTGTTGTTACCACCCCTAACACTGATCAAACCATTGAAACCATTGCACCCACTAAATCCATTGAACCCACATCTCCCACCATCACACCCTCTAAATCCATTGAACCCACATCTCCTACCATCACACCCTCTGAATCCATCGAGCCCCCATCTCCTACCATCACACCCTCTGAATCCACCAAGCCCCCATCTCCCACCATCACATCCTTTAAATCCGTTGAATCCATTGAACACCCACCCCCTACTCTGAGAGCCATCGAACCTATTGACGATACCCAAATCCAATCCAATCCTCCCACTGAACCTCATGAATCTTCCATCCCTCCATATTCCCCACTTGAAGAGTCCCAACAAGAGTCCATTACCATGCCTCCCGCACACGATGAGTTATGCCAAGAGTCTAATCCAAAGCATGCCAGCATATCCCCTTCTCCAGATCAAGATCCTACCATCCTATCTAGTCCACCTCAAGATCACAGTCCCCCATCCATTCCATCCCATGATCCCCTTGTCATTCAAGCTTCCACTGCTCCATCTCCATCTCCATCGCATGAGCCTACTACCACAAATCCATATCCTATCATGGCCCCTACTCCCTCTCCTGATGTTGCTATCCCATCATCTCCTTCTCATGATCCCCCATCATCACCTAAAAATGCTATCCCCACACCGCTTGCATATCCCCTTGGTCCTCTCACATTCCTCCATGGTGGTCTCCTTGCAGAAGAAAAACAAAGCATATACACCAACCCTCCTCTTCCACCTAATAATGAACTTGCATCATTCTTCCAGAATAACAAAAATCCTATCCTAGATCGAATGCTCAAGAGAATGAACTATCAAGAAAAAGGTTTGGGCCTTCATGAGCAAGGTATTATATAGCCCATCCAAGCTAAAGGGACGCTTTGTATCCATAGGGTCTTGGATGTACTACTCCGCGACTCACAATCCAAAGAGATGTTGGTACAACCTCTAGATATCCTCAACAAGCCTTTTCCAAAGAAATGTCGGCTCTTCCCCATCAATCCCACACCGGATCCTTGTGCTTGGCCCATCCCTCCTCCTCTATCGTATCATCTCAAAACAACCGTCCATCTTCCTCCTTCATCTGCTCCATCCATTTTGGGTCCTTACATCCCTCCATCTATCATATCCAATCCTCCATCTACCATGCCCATGACCACCCTCCAGGGTCCTACGTCTATTTTGGGCTCCTATATCCTAAAATCACCTCCTCTATCTCATCCTACCCATCCCTTCATCCATTCATCACCTATCCATCTCATCCATCATAAACATCCCTCTCACATACCCCATAGTCAGGATCAACAAAGGCACTTACTCAAACATCCTCTATCTACACATAATCCCCATACTCCTACCTCCATCACTCCACATCATCCATCTCCTCACACCCATCCCATTGCTACTAAAAGCACTTTGGTTGTTAAAGAAAAAATGCATCAATCTAAACATCCACATGAATCAAAAGCTCCCCATGTCCCTTCTAAAAGACATGTTAAAGCAAAGCAAAACCAAATCCAAAATCCAAATCAAATCTATAGGCCGCAAAGGCCCACCAACGCAAAGATCAAAACTATGTGGATCCCAAAGAAAAAAGATGCAATTCCATCACATGAAAAATCTGTAAGAACATCCAAAGTTGCTAATCCAAAAGCTAGTCATACACCCCTTTCATCTCCTAAGTTTGTTTTGGGTCCTTATGTTCCAAAGTTCACCACCCCATCTCCTCCATTATCCACACATTCTCCATCCAATAATCCTCTCATCTTTTCACATCCACCACCACATGTGCCAATGTTGGTCCTGAACACATCTCCCCATCACATATCCACCCCATCATTCTATCCATACCCTTTCCAGCATCCCATCCATTACCCCACATATCTCCCCCATCAAATCCCCCTAATTCATCCTCTTGCATAATCCATTTATCCTCATAAGGTTGTACCAACATCCAATAGTCGGTTCGAACATGGGCTCTTACTACCTCGTATAGAACTTGATGCTTGAGTCATCCATCCATATCCATATCATGTATCTTATAAATTCCCTTATCCACATCCCTATCCTTCTCCATTTTCATCAAAAATCAAAAAAAGTCAAAAAAGTCAAAAAAGTCAAAAAAAAAGTCAACAAAAAAAAGAGAGAAATAATTTGTCCAATGGTGAAAACTTGGCAAACAAGCGCCTTGGATAAGTACCATGATGAAAACCTGGCAAACAGGCGTCATGCGTAAATCCCCATCTGCACTTGGGGGCAACTTCCTGATATGCATTCCTTCCATCCGCTATGCTTCTAGCTATGCACCCGTCTTCCTGTTATCCGTCCTCTTCATAAATCCCCCCATCCCACCTATCTTCTGCATCCTACCATCATATCTCGTTTATCTCTCATTCCCTCCATCCTTCTTGTGATCTTGATCAAAATAGGGGCACCTATCTATGCATGCTTTGGACACCTATTGGTATACATCCCCTTCATCCATGCTCTATCTTATTCCTTAGTCACCCATCCTATTCTCATCCAGTTATCTCTTTTATCTTCCCATCCACTTGTCTTTCATCCCTCATGCCTCATTATATATGACATATCTAGAGTGGGGGCATCTGCTTCCTTTGTGACATAGTCCTTGGAGAAATCATCTATCATAACATCCCTTCATCTCTCTATCCATCTATCATAGCATCCCTTCCATCTCCCCATCTATCCTAGCATCCCTTTCATCTCTCAATCCTTCTGTCCCTATCCATCTATCACAGCGTCCCTTCCATCTCCCCATCTTTCTCTTCGTATCCAGCTATCCTAGCATCCCTTTCCTCATCCAAATCCTTATCCCTCTATCCAATTCACGCAAACAATCATTTTTCCTCCCCCCCTTCTCTCCCCTCATCCCATCTCCTAATCCCTTGTCATTGGTATCTAGCTATAGGCTTTACCCCATGCAATCCAATGTCATCCATCTTATCGTCATCACTTCTGCTTCTTTTGCACATCTTTTCTATCTCATCGTTCATCATTTCACCATTCATCTATATGGCATGTCATTTGCCCACTTCATCTTTGATGATTTGGATAACTATCCCATCCCTGAGCTTTATATAGTCACTATCGTCCAACATAATCTATCTTGTCACTTCATCATTCATCTATCTTGTCCCATCGTGTCGGTCCAATCATTTTATCCCCTTCTCTAGGGTCATCTCATCCTCTTTCATCCATCATTTGTTGTCGGTATTTAGTCGAACTACGTTGCCCCTGTGCTTTCACGTAGGCAAGGTCGATCATTTGCTCCACCCCCGGGGTTCCATCATCGATCTTCATTCTTCACTTCGCTCTTCTATCATCTACCATCGGTCTTTCTCCTTTTGTCCATCCTATCTTTACCATCCATCAATGTCTCCATCTTGGTCAGTCATCCACCTTTCACTGAACTACGAGGGCTCTGCACTTTCACGTAGGAAAGGCTAATCTTTGATCGGCCCCGAGCCCCTAGGTCTTTAGGTTTTGTCAGTCTTATGTCTTATCTCCCTTGTGTCGTGTCGTCAAGCTATGCCCTTATCTAGCTAGTTCTTAACAAACAAGATCCACTTGTATCATGAGATCCGATCGATTTTGAACATCCCGCGTCATAACGATCTTTTAATATCCATCATCTTTGGTCTCAACAGGATGTATCCTTCCTAACAGACCTCATCAATCCCATCTATCCCCTTGATCCTATGGCAAAGGACATTTGAAAGTGATTGCAATCTTTTGATGTTTTTGGCTTTTGTTTATCATTGGAGCTCCCTATCATCACTTGTCAAGGCCACCATAATCCATCATATTATGGTGTGTTTTGATTGGTCAACATAGGGGCATATCTTGATCTTTTTATGTCTATTTGTGTCTTCTTGGTTGTCCCACATAGTACCCACCAAGATCTCCGAGGTCTTGTGTTATGCTGGGGCATCCTTTTGTGCTTATGGTTATCTCAATACCTGGCCCGACCAAGGTCTTTGTGACTTTGGGGTGTTGGGGTAACCTTCTTGTCTGTTGTGTTTGTTTTGTGCATTAGACACTAATTCGCCTTGTTCTTCATACCCTGGTGTCTTGTGTCTTATGCTATAGCAAAAATCAGTGCTCCAAAGATGGTAAATTGCATTAGGATTGTATTTCATTTTCCATTTCATCCTCTTGTATGTATCCCCCCATCCATTCATCCTTCATCCTTATCTCACATCTCTATCCAACCCCCATCCATTCCACTTAGCCCGAATCATCTAATCATATCCTTGGTCTTGTCCCCAGTCTTGTTACTAGCCTTGACCCCCCATTATCATCATCATCCATTATTATTATTCCCTATCCCTTCGGTGTTGTTTTGGGATGTATCCTTCCCTCATCAACAACACTTTCATCATCATCGGGAGGTATTCTTCCCTATCTTTTAGTGGTGTTTTGGTATGTATCCTTCCCTCATCAATACCACTTAGTGGGATGTATCCTTCCCTATCCTCGTGTTGTTTCGGGATCCTTCAATCCGTCATTGACAACACTCCATCCATCCTCAACCCATTTTGGCTTGTACCTTGACTGGGGCAACATCACCTTTTGAAATCCATTTGTGCTCCATCCATCTCCTATCGGTTCTCTTACTCTCTTCCCCATCACCTTGCATCATCTTCCTCATCTCCCCTTGCATCACATCATCTATTTCGAGAGCACACACGTGTTCTCTTCAACCCGCATGTCCTCTCGAGGGGGCATCCTTCATCCCTAATTTTCATCATTTTCTTCATCTTCCTTCCTAGTCACTTCTTTGAATACTGGGGCATCTTTCCAATCTAACCATCTTCTTCTAGGTTCTATATTTTAATATTCTTTGAAATGAGTGCTACTTAAGTAGCACCATCTCAAAGAGGAGGAAAAATGTAGACATCCAAATTTGGACATGAATTTTATCCAAATTTATCACTTTTCATCTAAACCCCTCTTATCAGGGTTAATTAAATATATTACTATTATTTAGTAATATCTTTAATTCTGCCAAATCCTAAGGTATTTAATAATTAAATACCTTACCCTCTTCAATCCTCTTTTCATCAAATGAATTAAATAAATATTACATTTATTTAATTCTTCACATGTCATTTTCATCTAATCCTAATCCATCTCCTAATCTCTTCATTAAGGATGTGCACATGCCTAATCCTTGATTGGGATGTGTCACATCCTCCAACTTTTGCAAGTTGGCTTTTAATCCTAATTAGCCCCTAATTATCCTCTAATTATTGATTAATTAAGCCTAATCATTCTCCAAGGAATTTTTAATTCCTTTTTATTCTTCCTAGATTCCCCTATTTTATATGTGAATTTTTAATTCACATTTCATTCTTCCAAGGCTTCTAGAAGCCTTGGACTTGTCACAATCTCCACATGTGACCAACCTTGGACTTGTCACAATCTCCACATGTGACCAAGTCCCACCTTTTTGGAGCCCACCTTTTATCCTCTAGATCCTCCTAGGAATGTGAATTTAATTCACATTTATATCCCCAACCACCTTTCCTTTTCCCATGTGAATTTTTGAAGAATTCCAAAATTTCTCAAATATCCCTTTCACTCCCACCTTGGGGACAAGAAATCCCTTTTTGTGGAAATCCTCTCATCCCCCAAGGTGCATGTCCTTTTCCACCTCATGTACCTTTTTGAACACTCATCTCCACCTCATATCCTCTTGTCCACTTCACCCTCTACATGTCAAGATGTGAGGGCTTGTGGGTTCTCAACCCACCATAGCCCTTCATCTTGACCTTGTTGGATCAATCTTGACCCTTGAATTCTCTAGAGAATTCAAAATCTCCTATAAATACCCCCTCTACAAGGGCATTTCCAACACTTTCATTTTGAGCACCCTTATGCTGTCCATTTTCATTTCCAACACTTTGCACTCTCATAACTACATGCTGTCCATTTGAATCCTCAAGCCTTTTTCAATCATTCAACCATCTTTGCTCATCATTTTGCATATTGAAGCTTGCATTTTAGTCATTCAATCCATCATCTAAGGAGCACACAACTAATCCAAGCAAGGGCCAATCAAAGAGGTATCAACCACAAGGGAGGTAAAAATATTTGTGTTTCATTTTATTTGCATTCCTTTTCGTTGAACCACTCTTTTGGCTAATCTTGAGGTGTCGTTGGTATTTTGTTATTCATGTTTCTTAGTTATTCCACACATTTAGAGCAGTGGAAATTCCAAGGTATACAGCATGATGTACTATAGAATCATAGATGATGTTGTAGAATCGTAGATGATGAGGATTTTTAATGATTTCATATTATTTGAGTGGCATTGGCGATTTTGACAATTGACAACTTGTCAACTTGAGGTACAATTTGCATGTAGCCAGGCTATCAGAGTCCATATGTCAATCAAATTAAACATTTAACTTGTAAATGTAAGGCTTAAGTTACACGAATCAATTAATTTGGTTTTTTGGTTTGTGTGAATCACAATTATGACTATACCCAACCTCACATGTGACACATGTGAGGTGTACATAGGGACTAGGATGGTAGTGACACTATTGGTGACACTATTGGCCCATAAATAAGGATAGTGAGCACAACTGAAATCATTCGTTGAAGGATAAAGGCTATACTATTGAGTGCAATGTTTGAACTGTCATAAGGGTTTTCATTTCGTAAGGTTAATAACTTAATAAGGATTCAAGAAGAAGATGATGCAGTATTATTAGGGATACTCTAAATTCTCCTACCTCTAGTTATGTAGTTACAAAGTAAAAGACCAATTTCCTTCAAGTTCAGAATGTGTGGAATTGGAAAGAAGTTGATTTGGTTCACCTAACTTCTTAGATAGGTTTTGAACCAGGATGAGGAGCTCTGATGGAGATAAGTGCCATCCTAGTGCATGGAGGCTGCAAGTAGAAGATGGGAGCAATTTTACTACCCCTCATCTTCTGCATGACTCTGATTCTCAAAGGGGATAAGTACATTTTGTATCTTCATAGCTCCCGATTCACCAACATGGTTGGCGAAGAAAACCCCATGCATTTATTTTTAGAGTGCATCTTTTGCATGGGAGCAATTTTACAACCCCTCATCTTTTGTATGAGTCTGGTTCTCCAAGGGGATAAGTACATTTTGTATCTTCACAACTCCCATTTCCCTAGTTTGATTGGCTCCCCATTCCCCATGCATTTATTTTTAGTGCCAATGGCTGACCCAACAAGTCCCATGCATTTATTTTTTAGAGCGCATTGTTGACCTGACAAGTCCCATGAATTTATTTTTAGACACAAATTTGTATTACATTTATGTTGTCACCAGCGGTCTAGCAGAAGCTTGGTG
This sequence comes from Sequoia sempervirens, assembly GCA_007258455.2. Classification (NCBI taxonomy): domain Eukaryota; kingdom Viridiplantae; phylum Streptophyta; class Pinopsida; order Cupressales; family Cupressaceae; genus Sequoia; species Sequoia sempervirens. The sequence goes on from VDFB02008309.1 coordinate 10,537, forward strand.
CTTACATTTGTATTTGTACTATGTAATAATGTGGCATTGTAATTTAGTTGTAATAAAATAAATGGTTGTGCTATTAATGTGACATTGTAATTCATTTTATTAAGTCATTTGCAATGTTAAGCTACTGACACCTTGACCTTGATGTCAATCCCAACGCATTAAATTTTAAATCAACTTTAAAACACATGTTTATTATTTATATCATAAATTTCTCAACCATTTGTGAACATTTGATGTATGGTTGTAGTAGCATTCTGAAATGAAATGCACAGAGCGCTAGGCTTGCGAACTTAAACCTCTGGAATCATCCTATAACCGTTAGATTAACAAAGATCAACAGTTTAGAATTTGCTGTCAATGCAGGACTAAATCATAAATGGCTTGTTTTAAATGTTGTCAGCCATGTACTAATTGTGTAGTCTAGAAGCAACACGTAGATGTTTTGGTTTCATTCACTTTAATAGTTGAAAAAAAAACACTTTCTATTACTAAGTGATTTTATTTTTAAGTGAGAGGGTCAACACACTAGGAGATTTCAGTCTTTAGTTGCTTATTGCAATGCACCACCCCGTTCTAGGTTCCATAGTTCTGCTTCCAACAAAGCCATTCTAGTAACCTAGTTTCCATGACTATCAACATTAATCTTTTCAAGAATCAAAATCTGGGTAAGTGAAAAAATTCCTACGACTACGTTTCATTGTTTGAAGTTTCTTAAAATATTATTTTGTCAAACTTTGAAGTTTAGGTTTAGGGTTAAGAGGCTTCAGAATTAAGAAAAATTAAGGAGGAATAATAGAGAATTCACAATTTCACATTGTATCATCATGTCTATCACTAGTACCACTAGAGCAATGTCAGATAAAAAAATACATTAAACAAAATTGCTTAAAATCCTAGGTTTCACTGATGAATACCATGATATTTATGATCCTGAAACCTATGGTAGGCATACCTCAAAACTTAGGTTTTCATTTCAGAATAAGGTTGTAAACCAAATGCAAGTTAATAGTATTAGTGCATTGTGGGTAACCGGATTAGTGCACGTGATGTTACATGAGGTTTTCCCTTGCCCAAAATTTATCATGGTCTGTGCCCAAAATTATGATGATAACAAAAGAGCAATTGTTAATAAAGATAACAAAGAAGAATTTTTATCCATTAATGCAGAAGAACTTGGAAAAGTGTTGGGGTTTACAACCGAAGAATTTGGAAATGTCCACATTGACCTAGAAAAGATTGCTAGCTAGTGATTATGAAGCAGTGGATGAAATGGAGAAAAATTATTTCTTAAATAAAATAGTTCAAGATAGAAACAAATTGAAAGGTGATAATAAGCCTCCTTATGATTTGGATATTTTTAGACCATGGGTTCAGGATACTATTTCCATGCTAACATTTTGCCTCATACTGGATAGCAATTTGGAAGTGGGTGCAAGCCTCCTTGAAATGGTGTATAATATCCATTATGGTGTTTTACATGTCAAATATAATTTTATTGAGCACATTGTAGAATCCATGCATAAACAATTTTTAATGATTAAAGGAGGTTCCACCAAGACATTTAGGTTCACAACCTACTTGTGCTATCTTTTTCTATTCAAATTTAGAGGAATGTTTCAAACCAACAAACTTTAGATTCAACCCTATAGTAATGCTGAGGAAAAGAAAATGGATCCAATATATGAATGGACCACTGAGATAAGGATGAATGATTCTCGAAGGAACTATAATCATTTTGTAGACTACTTTTTGGCTCCATTGCATCAAGCAATTACAAATACTCCAATGCCTAGATTTCCTATGTCATGTAGAAACTGCATTCAACTAGGAAAAGAAATACAATTGGTTGATTGGTACTTAATGGAAGAATATACTATGCTAAGATTTTATGGATCAGGAGTACAACCATACAAACTTCCAATACATGTGACATAAAGTATTTTTGTATTGGAATATGTAAGGTAGATGCAAAGTACTGATGAACTACATTTTGTCAATCAACAAAAGAAGACCTTATTTCCTTCTTTACCTTTTTCATGTGGAGGGTTCACATTCGAGAGAAAATCATTTAGTGTGGCACATAATATTTTGATTTTTTTTTTATTTTGATGCTATTTGTCACTGGTAGTATGATCCATGTGAAAACCATTAAATCAATGATTGTGATCAATACAAATACTACACATAGAATTCAACATCAAAGTAAACCCTTGCTTGAAAACTTGAGAAACAAGGATTCTTAGGATGAGGTCAAAACAACAATGGAGAAAAGTATTGTTGAGAATGGTATTTCTTTTGAACAATTGTTAGTAGAAATTATGGCATTGCATCAAAAGACAATTAGGAGGTACAAAATTTTTTATGAAAAAAGTCATAAACCATCTAGTAGAGTAAAAATGTTAGATTCTCTAGAGAAGGAAGTTACAGAAAAAAAATTGGTCACAAAAAAAAATTATTGCCTTTTGGTCTATGAGGAAGGAGCTAGGTGATCCAAGAGCTCTTGCAGAGTATGGAGATAACGAAGAAGATTGTGAGTTTAACAAATTGTGGAATATAGAGCATTCATATGAATGAGAAGATAAGGAAAGTGATGATGAATCTAACGACGATAGGGAAGAACAAAGCCATGTCAATTTCAAACTTGGTTTAAGTGAGGTCACAAAAGAAGCATATACTTCAAGAGAAGCCATATAGTAATAGATGTACAACATAGAAAACCAATTGATAAAAATGGCCTTGGAGCCAATAAAGTAGACCAAGGGAAAACAAGTAGAGACAAAACAATTCAATTTGTTAGAGCTTCAAATCCTCATACTCATGGTCAGACACAATCACAAATAGGACATGCCCATGGTGGAGAGCTTAGTGCAGCTGGCACTGCCTCTGGTGGTGATGGTATGGGTAGTAGTAATAGTAGTGGTCAACATGTGCTATAACAAAAAATTACACACAAGAGGACAACAATACAATATACCACAAAAACACTAGGTGATGAAGGTATACAGAAGAGGCAAAGGATTTTGACAAGTTCAAGTCACACTACTAGTGGATCCACCATAAAGGAGTTATTTCCAGGAACTCCCCCATTTCCAATTAGTCTGTATGTGGCATCATTAGCAACTAAAAGTACTCCTATTCCTTCACCATTCAAGCATTCCATTGTTCTTGCGTCCCTAGGTTTTGATTACATTGAAGAGTTTAAAAAGAAATCATAATTGAATAAAAAAGAAAAGAAGCAATTGATGGAGAGTGCGTTTGTTGTAACTTCAGAGCCTGCAAAAACCATGGTATTACCCACATTTGACACAAATAAATAAATCATGGAGTACACAATTCTTGTTCCCACAGTTCAAAACAAACCAACAAATTAGATGGCTCGATCTGAATTCCAGGTGAACAATATTCAATTGAATTTTTTTGGACTCAAAAATACTAACAAAATTAATGTAACAAAGAAGAATAATGAATTGGTGCACACATCATTTCCAAAGCAAGATAGAGAGGAAAAAAAGGTTGATGACTCAAATTGAAAAGTCACAGGCAGACCTAGCAAATGAGAAAGGAAAGAGAAAGCAACAAATAACAAGAGCAATGAATTAGAAAAAAGAATAAAAAATTTGCCTCTACATCAACAAGCAAAGAGGATAAGCAGAATGAGACTACAGTGAATGAATTGAAGCAAAGGATAGATGAGAGCAACAAGAAATATGATGAGGAAAAATCCACTTCAGAAAAATTAAGACTAAGCATTGCGAATGGAAATGCACAGTGGGAACAAAAATTGGAGAAGGAGAGAAAGAAATGAAAGATTGGAGGCAGAGTTTATGGAAGCAAAAATGAAATTAAGTCTTGTCAAAATAAGTTATCTTCATTTTGTAGAGAAATAATGAGGCATATGAAACAAAAGATCTGGGATGAAATAATGTAGAGGATTGATCATTTGTGTGACATTTTTCAATTGATTGATGCTATTAGACAACATCATAAGAAGCTCAACAAATATTTAGTGGACAACAAAAATGTGTTGGCATTAGAGAAATCAACAAATCAAATTCAACAAATAGTCTACAAAGCCAATGACAATGTTTTGAAATCAAAAGGGATTACTAATCAACGTGCTACATCAATGACATTGTCATCTGTCATTGAAAAGTGTTTGAGAATGCGTGAAACAAAGGAATATTTAAATTTGGCTGCAAACAAGATGAAGAACTTGGATGAAAAGGTAAGGAACTTCACAAAGCTTGGTTTTCCAGAGGCTTTTGACACAAATGAGAATTTTTTTGGAAAGAATGATTTCAAAAAGAAGATGGAGGATGCAAGGAAGATTGATTCGGACCAGTTTCCTCATAACCTAGATGTGGTGAACTATTTGGATTCCATCAAACCATTGCTAACCTTGAATGAAAAATTGACCGAAGAATCCAAGATAGGTTCCAATTTGAACCATGAATTCAAACAACATTAGTTAGAACAAATGGAAATTCCACCACTTGAAGAGTGGAAGTTGCTAGAAAAGGTGATGCAGTGATTTGATTTTTATAGTATGAGTTTCCAAGTTCCAACTCAACTCTGTACAAAGTTGTCTTTGAGAAAGATATTGCATTGCCAATGCCTTTATGTATTACTTCATGTGATAATCAATAAAAAAGCTCAAATTCAGACTTTAGTAATGTTTTGATGTTCAATTATCTGGATTATTTATTTTATCATTTGAAGAAAAAGTCTGGTAGTTGTTTCAACTACTAGATACACATTAAATTATTGTTGATTTTCATTGTTGTATATGCTACTAATACTATTGTTAATATGTTATTAAGCATTGAGTTGAGTGATGAATCACTAAGTACATGTTCAAGTTTTACATTTAACACAATTAAAATATGAACTATAAGGTGATTTTAATTCCAGGCATCCATACTCTTAGTGAAATTGCATTTTAATTCACACATCAATACTCAATCTCCATAACTACTTATCAGATCCACAAAATATTTATATGAATTCATGCTTTAATCAAGGTACTTTAACTGGTTCATTAAACCAGAGCCAAAATTAAAACATACATTAGATTCAATGTATAATGACAAAGAAGATTAATGAAAGATCATTGATCAAATTTCATTAATAATTCATGTAAAATGTTATAGCTAGAGAGATGATAAGACTCAAAATAAGGGATTATCTATTATTAGAATGATAGATTTTTGGTTAGTTTCATTGTTGTGGTTACTATCACTCAATGTCATGGTTTTGGTGTTGTTCCTAACCTTAGTCACTAGTCCTACGAGTTTTATAATCTTGTCATGGAGTTCTAAATTTTCATAACTTCCCAATTCCTTGACTTGGTTCACTTTGCTGAGTTGCAAGTCTTTGTTGGTCATCTTTGTGGTTGGTGGGTTAGAGGTATCGAAACTTCAGATTTTGGTTTTAAGGTTCGAGTTTTAGTGACCACACGACATTATGGACTTATCTTGGCTTTCAAAGGTGTCATCATCTAACATCTCATTGAATGCTATGTACGAACTAACCTTGAGTTGTCTTTTTAGGAATTTCAAAAAGTATGTAGGTTTAAAGACTATATTTTTGAGGAATGAAATTGAATCCCGCATTTAATGCACATCCTATAAAAAATAACAACATAAGTGGGTGTTGAAGTTTTACTCAGGCATTTAACTTGCATTCCCATTCTTTTCCAATGCCAATACTTCTCAAGTGCACTCTACGAATTTGCACTCATGCAGAGTGGAATTCAAAACCACTAGTCTGGCATGAGGGACACTGAAATTGGGCACATCAATTTGGAGGATTTTTTGGTGCGCCTAGAGCAAAGGGAGAGAATAACATTGGAAGATAAAGTTCTACAGAGCAATTTGGCACACACGAGAGGTTTTCCTAAGGTTGTACAAAGCGTTGACCTAGTGATTGCATGCGTAAGGGGCTACATTCCAAAGACTCGGGAAATTAGAGCTATGGACAGGTTAGTCATTGCAAGAAATACTCTTGAAGTGATTTCCCGTGCATTAAGCATTCTAGAGAGGGAAACTGTAGAGGAAATGTTTGTAGCTGTTGGTGACGAGTTTTTCAAAATGAATAAAGAATGGTGCAAAAATTCCATTGCGAGGAATTGGTTGAAGTCCGAGAAAAAGGGTAAGTCTCAGTTTCCCTCAAAGCTTAAAAGGGTTCATTTTAAGGATGAAATTTTAGATGCTATCACCTTGCTACATCATGTGGTTGGTAATGCATATTCAGACTCTTTTGATTTTTGGATGTGTCATTTTATTTTGTTGATTTGTAGTGAAAATAAATTCATTGACTAGGCTGAGATTATTAGTTATCATTTAAATGAGCAATTGGTAAATTTTTAGCAAACTGTTGCCTTCCACATGTGCTCATACATGGTTTACATTCTATCTAGTCAAGAAGTTGTCTGGGCAGGGTTGCAACTGCAAAGGTCTTCGACGCCGGACATGCCTGTGTATAGAAATTTTCCATGGCTCACTAAGGAGGTTGGAATGAGTAATTTCTACTGCGTCAATGACACATTTTTAATGGAAATTATGAGAAAATTTGATGGAAAACTTGAGCTTCGGGTTTCACCTAAAGAAGTTGCTTTGGTATTGAGGTTTGGAAGTTTCTACATTCAGTTCAACAAATTTACTTATCTTAGAATTGGAGGTTTTGAGAAGGCTCCATTGAAATTTCCCTGTTACCCAAGTGATTTCCTTGTTTTCTTTGAACTTTGATGGCAAATAGCCATTGTAAATGTTAAATATTCAAACATGGGAAAGAAGGGGTATGCTTTTCCCTTGTCCATGCCTTCATTTTCTTGCAAAAGTAATAATATTGTTAGGGGTGTGCAGAAATCCCTGAATGAATTCATTTTTTATTGTTTTCCCATGAGAACTAATTTTGATAGCAAGGGTTATGTTAAGAAAAATTTGTATGGAGCTAGAAGCTATGAACATTGCCTTGATATTGAATATTTTTGGGAAGACAATACAGATGAAGGTGAGGTGTATAGAAGAAATTTCATGAGATTGACCCTAAGGAAAATACAAGCTTTTGGTATTTCTTTCAATATTTCAGAAGATGCACAAGAAGACTCAATGATCATTGATCCTGAATATCAGGCCCCTGCTAGTAAGCCCTTTCTGCCCTTATTTTGAGAAGAACTTTAGACTGGTTGAACAGAAAATGGCACCAAGGTGCGAGTTCTCCCCATGAGCAAAGAGTTTTGCAAAGTAAAGAGCAAGGGACTGTACAGGCCTCTGGCATAAATATATCAACTAGAAAGCAGTCAATTAGGTTGTCTAGCACTGGTTCACAATTAAGAGGAGATGGCGAGAAGCCATAAGACATTGGGGCCAAGCTAAAATCAATTTGTGAACACGATAGTGTACCCTTGGTACCTAAGAAAAAGGATAGTCAAGAAAAGCTAGTGCCTACAGACTCTAAGGGAATTTTTCAACAAATAATTGATGATAATTCTTTTCCCACATTCTTTGAAGTTCCCCCTTCTCCACCACGAGATACTTCTATTTCTGTTCAATCAACTAAAAAAACTATTTCTATTCCATCAATCGAAAAAGAAGAAAATGTAAGTGTTATAAGTAGAGACACTAGATTAGTACTAGTTCCAGTGGCATCTTCCCTAGCATGGTTAAAGAAAGCAGTCAAGAAGAAAAGAAAGAATATTCCCTCAATGACAATTGAAGTAGATACAGTTGCCATGCTGCTGCAGGGTCACCAGAAGCCCAAAAAGGCTAAGAGGATGTTACGAATTGTCACCAATTCCACTACTGGGCATCAAATATTGGAGATTGATGTTCCAATAAAGGACCTAAATGAAAATGAGATAACATAAGCCGAATACAAGGTTAGTCATGTTGATATGGGGCCATCTATTTTTGAAGGTGATGTATATCATGTCGATTACTCTATTAATGCATTGATCAAAATAGAAAAATAACTGAAAAAGGAGAACCTTCAGTTGCAATCTCATAATCTTTCTTTAAAAAAATTGATTTCATCAATTGTGACTCTAACCACTGAGGAAGCCTCAAGCTCAAATGTTCAAGGTATTGATTTTGACATTGTGCAACGGGTCAGGAAAAATTTACGTTATGCTAAAGCTTCCAACGAATGGATAGAAGGGATTTATTAGGATGGCCTTATCCACATTACTAAATTTAGGCAATTCTTTGTTAATGTGTCTGATAAAAGAAAGGAATTGGTAGGTGAGCTCCAACAAATCAAGAGAGAACATGGTAGCACATTTTTGCTTTCAAAGGAAATTGAAGAACTAGTCTCCATGGAGCACTCTTTATTAATAAGAGAAAAATTGGTGGATGACCCTAAAGAAATTGATCCTACTTGGTATGATTCATTGGAGTGGAAATTGACAATATATGCAAATTATATAAAGGAAATCAATAAAGTGTTAAAAACATACTTTGACATATTGGTGTAGATCAAGGACAACTTCAGTGATCTTGAAGTGGACCTCACAGATGGGTTCGATGAAAATGTACTGGATCTTGCAACATATTGAGGGAATTTAAAGAGGTGTATCATAGAGAAGTAGTTGATCCTAAGACAACCACTGCAAAATCCTTCAAAAAATTGAGTAAGTTACAGACCTATATGAGTGCATATAAGTCAAAAAGTGAGAACATCTATGAAAGGCTAGCTCAGTCAAACTGTGTACTTTCAAGATGGAGGACAAGGCTGCAAATCACCATGACTCTAGGAAGCAAAAACATCACTGTAATGTCACCAAGTACCAAGAATACAGGCAAAGAGTAAAGGCATAGGAGGCATTACCGAAGGAGTAGGAGATGGAAATAATTGAAAGCGAAGGAGTTGGTGCTAGGAATGGGACCGTTATTTAGTTTTTAGTTTTTATGTTATTTTCTTTAATTTGGCCCTCTTGATACTTCAAAGACTTTTTATTTTAATTTCTAAAACGGTTGTCTTCAAGAAACCGTTATTAAGACAAAAAAAACCTATGCTATTTTTACTGCTTTTCTGTTATTTCAATATAGAAAGACAATGGTGAAATTCATGCATAAATAATCTTTGAGTTATGGTGTGTGGATTTATTGTGCTTTTACTGAGTAGTTTTCCAGTGGATTTTCTATTATTGGAATGATAGATTTTTCGTTAGTTTCATTGTTGTGGAATGTTTATCTGTGAATAAAGATTTTATGGTGATGGATGCGTAAGGATTTCTCAGTATAATTTAGATGATTTGGTAGTTTAAGCTTTTATTGTTTAAGTTGTGTGGATGCCTTTATAAGTTATTTATGTTGAACTGTTAGCTTTTGCTAGCTTATAAGTTATGGATGTTGAACTGTTAGCTTATGTTCAAGGAATGGATTAATATTCCTTTCAGTTATTTATCAAAGATTGTGTGAATGGCAATGCAATAGGAATTTATTAGTGTGATAAGTGTTGTTCTTTAAAAATGATGTAGAATCACATATCAAATTCAATACCATGGAATACAATATAAAATATAAAATATCACAATTTCATGGAATACAATATAAAATATAATCAACTATAGTTTGGAATATGATTCATGAAGTGCAATATGAAATAAAATATCATGAAGTGCAATGATTCACAATTTCATTGAATACAATATACAATATCATCAACTACAGTATGGAACAATGGAAACCGATCCATGAAATGCAGTATAAACACCTAAAAGCTACTAATTCTCTTCCATTTCCCAAACAGAGTCAAGGTCCTCAAACTGATGTTCATCTTGAGATAAAGTAAAAGAGTCGTCTTGAATTTGATTCCAAGTCTGCTCTTCATTTTCTTCGGCCTGTGTCTCAAATTCAACATTCATTGTGTGATTTGTGTCAATGTCATTTGTCCCAGTCCCACTGCCACTACCACTACCACCAGTACCAGCATTTGGAATTGAAGTGTTGCACAACTCGGTCCTTCTTCTTTCACATGCGAACCTTCAGATTGTGAGTGCCCTTTCAAAAGGAAAATTAAAGACATTATATGCAGTTCCTTTCAACTTCAAGCAATTTTCCAAATTCTTGTCTAGTTTGTTTCTTAACTTTGATTTCAAAAACCCCAATGTACTGAAAAATCTCTCATCCTTCACCAACCTCGATATCATTGTTTGACATAAATCAACAAATTTGAAATATTCTGATATCGAATCATGCAATATTTCACTCTGACCTAAGTTTTTCAAAACCTTTTTTATTGATCCTGATTCAAAGGCCTTCTTTGTGCCCATGGATTTATACTGGTCCCTCATAGCTATTGCAAAACTCCTAGATTATTTTCTAAGCTTAGTTTCATTTAAATTCCTTCTATTTTTTGCTCATTATATGTTACACTTTTCAAAAATTGTTCGATCAAGATTTTTACTTGATCATGAAAATATTTTGGGTTATCTCGGTTTTCCCAAAATTGAGGATACACAATACCCATGGCTTCAAGTATTTCATGTCGAGGGAATCTTTCATGAATCTATGAGGAAAGAGATTTTTCAATTTCCTTCAAATTCTCACTAACAAATTTAACAATGTCGTTAAAATCTTCCTCCTTAACAACTACTTCTCTATTAGAGTGCCTTACTGTCTTACAATGGTACATTGGTATCTCATATCCACGTACATAGATACATAAGTTCCCACTTACATTAAACTATAAATAATTATCAAGATTATTCAAATCAGTTATTTTCCACCACTTGAAATAATTTGGGCCTTCCTCTGTTAGATCTAGATATAGATGATCGAAGGCCAAGCATGTATGTTTATGTAGATTGACACATTCATTAATATACATAGTTTTATCTTGGGATTTCTTCACAAGATTGTTCATCACATCCAACATGGGGAGAAGACTAGCTAAAGTCAAGAGTGTATCTATATCGCTTAACCTATGTAAGAGGTCAAGAGCTTTGTCTACTATGTTGTGATGTTCATACATCACTCCAATCATAGATTGATATTCTGAAAGAAATCGT